>JBBMFX010000134.1:3619324-3638516 GCA_037832545.1 Rhabdalestes septentrionalis | reverse complement strand
ACCCCCCCCCCCCATTTGACCCGGCCCCCTGAAAAATTATAATTTTTTCAGTCTGGCCCCGCGATCGAGACTAATGCAACCATAGAACACTGGGCCTGCCTGGCTGAATCCCTGGAAATATTTCCTGACGTCAATAAAGCTTATTTTATTTGAATTAAAACAAATGTTGCTACTATGACCTCACTTTGCCCAGAATGTGAACGTGACCCACCCCTGCAATCGTCACACTTTTTCTGTTACAAACTGACCCTGGCCCCCTATCAGAGAAGGGAAAAAGTTATGTGACCCTCACTGGAAAATGTTTGGGGACCCCTGCCATAACCCTTTACTTCCTCTCTCTCCGTACAGAAAGTGCAGACTGAGTTGGATGGGATAATGAAAGATCTGGACGCGGTGGTGAAGCAGAGTGAGGTGGCGCTGGCCTCTTCTCAGAAGTCCAGCTCCGCTCCGGTTCTTCGATCCGAGCTGGACATCACCCAGAAGAAGATGGAACACGTCTACAGCCTGTCCTCCATCTACCTGGACAAGTCAGGCCTTAATCCAGAAATTCATATTTTCTCTCTTTTTCTACAGTGGAAACTGCTTTTGAACTTCTTACGTTTTTACATATGTTTCAAATCTTCAAAACCATTATTCCTCCACCTCTACTAGAGAAGGAAAAATGTGTGTAACTTAGGGTGTTTTCACAAACGGTCTGTTTCACCGAACTCAGATCCATTAGTCAGCATTTTTTGTGTAAGTGTGAACACGCCAAACGAACTCAGACCCACCGAAACAAACAGAACAAGGTGGTAGAAATAGACAAAAAATATGAACAAATGAATGAACTATCATAAAAATAAAACACCAATAATTAAATAATAAATAAAGCCGTAGATATTTTTGTCAATGTCAAGTTTCTCTACCAAGCTGCTCAGACTCGAAGCATTCTAATGGTGTTTTCACATACAGCGCTCTACAATCTAGAGGAACCAAACTCGGTCCTGTCGAAGTGCTCTTTTTCTTTTTCTGTTCACACTGTGTGTACATTTGAAAGGGAATTCAGTTCTCTTTCTGCTCCACTTCAGATGGGGTCTTTCTCTGTTCACACTTTAGTTCCTCATCCAACTTGCTGCTGCCGTTTCTTCAGGTTCCTCGTTCATGGGAAGTTTTTTCTCCATAAGCATAAACAGTTCAAATCTCTACTAAATTTTACATTTCCCACAAAGATCTATGCTACTATTTTTCTTCACAGAAACTGGAGGAGAGCAAGTGTGCATTGAGGCTCTACCACTAGATCTTGACAAAAAAATTCTGGATGATCACCTTTATACAGTTATTTGTTTGTTTGATTGATTGATTGGCATGTTTACATATACATAAAAAATGCTAACTAATCAATCTCAATAAGTGTGAAAACACCCATAATTTTGTTTTAGACCATTAGTATTAGTCCACTCAACATAAAAGTTCATACAATGTAAAAATCTGATATTTGGGGTAAAAGCATAAAGTAGTTCAAATTTATTTGACAGTTTTTATTTATTCTTGTCTCCTTCATGGATTGAAATGTCCATTTAGGCTAAAAACCATCGACCTGGTGATCCGTAGCACACAGGGGGCTGAAGATGTCCTCAGGAAATATGAAAACCAGCTGCGTGATGTTCAAAAAGTACCTTCAGATGAGAAGGAGGTGGCATCCAGCCAAGCACAACTGAAGGTGCAACTTGATCTTTCACTTTAAAATCTGGTAGAAATTAAAAGTGTGTATAAATAGTTCAGTAGATCAATATAACTAACGAGTGATAAAAGCTTATGACTGCTCTTAGTTGCTCTTAACCTCATTATGCCATAACAACTTAAAATTCCCACTTGTGCGACCAATAAAGGTTCATTTTATCTTATCGTATTACACACCATCCGAAACCTTCACATACAAATTGTTTTAATGATCACAGATGATAATGGATAAGGGATCATTGATACTGCATGTTTTTTAATGTGGCAAAATACATTTTTCATTGCTCTAAAAATGTGGATATATATTTTACTGTAATATTGTAAAATACATCGTCACTGTCTGGCGGAAACCTTGCAACTGCACTTTGTGTCTTTGTGGTTTTTTTTTTAATAAATCGATACTATTTTTCAGTCTCCATGTGGGTCTGTAAAATTTAGAAATTATTAACCAATTAAATGTGTTATATTTATGTGTTAATATTTATACCAATTTTGATGTCAAAGTATTAATTTATTTAGAATATACATCGTTTTTTAAGTTTCCTGTAAAACAGCCGTTTTGGACATCCAAGCATCACTATAGTAAATTTATATTAGAATTCTTCATACATTACTGTACTATTATATTATCCCTGTTGTGTCCTTTCATTGTACTTTATATTTTATTTTTCAGGTGTTTGTAAATAATTAATCCCCGCCTTTTTAATCCTCAGTGTAGATCTGTCTGAGTGTTCCTGTTGTGTTGTGGTGTACGTTGCTCCTACGGTCCAGGAGTACGATATTTTGATATTCTCACTGTGTACTTAATGTATAGGGCTGGGAAGACAGTAAAACTCTACTTGACTTTACTGATACTCACCCTTCACCCGTCTCCAATCCAGAAACTGCGCTCCGAGGCTGAGGGCGACCAGCCAGTGTTCGACCGGCTCGATGCTGAGTTGCGAGCGGCGGTGGCCGTGAATGAGAGCCTGTCTCAGGTGCACAGTGAGCGGGATGCGGAACTGGACCACTACCGGCAGCTGGTGACGGGTCTGAAGGAACGCTGGCAGGCTGTGTTCGTGCAGATGGAGCTGCGGCAGCACGAGCTGGAGCTGCTGGGCAGGCAGATGCAGGCCTACAGGCAGAGCTACGACTGGCTGATCCGCTGGACCGCAGACGCCAAGCAGAGGCAGGAGAAGATCCAGGCGGTTCCCATCGGAGACAGCAAGGCCCTTCAGGAGCAGCTGACCCAGGAGAAGGTACTGCATCACGGGTCACACTGTGATTAAACCCGGTCTTATCGGAATCAGAAAACTTTAGTAATCCCAGAGGAAATTGTTTTGGGGTTCTGAATTCGCAGCTTCAGCCATTCTGGATTTTTTCATAGAACCGAACTAGCAATTGTTTGTGAAAACCTGAGATATCACCCATATTTTCTTTCCGTTTTCATGGCAATATATAATTTTTCATACATTTTAGTGCTAATTAATTAAGAAAAATATAATTTAATAATTATTATATCATAAACATTAATGTAAAGTCAGCTGCATTTCCATATTAAATATAACTGTATAAATATTTTGGTACTGTGGAGAGAACACACAAAATGCATCTTAGGATGGTGAAATTCTGCTGTACTCAGAGGGAAGTAGCCAATCCGAGAGCTTTATTTATGTCTCCTTGCTGCTGATTGGCTGCTCTCCAGAAATCAGCATCAGAACAGTTTCAGTGTGGAGCATCTCGAGTATTTCTAAGTTCTTCTTAAAGCCCTGTTTTTTTATGACAGTAAATTAAATTAATTTTTCACCGTATTTACCTGCTTATACCAAAGAAAACGCACTGCATGAATTACAGTCCAGTCTGTACAGGGGGAGCATCGTTTGTTACATTCTAGCACTGTGGGAGTTCAGTGTAAACTTTACAGTACAGATACAGGTTTACCTTTACATTTTCTTTAAGGGAAATAAGTTAAGCTGAGTTTAAAAGCCCGGGTTTAGTGTACTGATATTACCGTGCCATAAACATGTCAGATCTAATGCCATCAGTTGTAATGACAGAGTTTGTTCATTAATAACATATGGTGGGTTGTCATAACAGATGTATGAAAATATATGACATAATTGAACATACAAGTCATGATAATTTTAAATATTTTTAAAAATATTATTCTGTTTACTTTTTTAACTATTTTTCTTGAAAATACATTTTAGTTCCAAAGAAAAATACATCCTAAAAATAGGACTAAATATGAATTCTTGTTTTAATTAAAGTTATGTTTATTTGACTTGGTTGGAAGACAACAGGTTTGGTTCTTCTTCTCATTTCCTCTAGGTGGTGCTAGAAGTACTGGTCTCAGTATTTATCATTGTACTTTATGTTTGCTGGAATTATCATGCTTTTCCAAGCAAAAAGACGTACAGATAAACAGACCCAGGCTTTAGATATTATATTTAAGTATCTATTTATTTAAAAAGCATGAAGTGAAATATGTCCTCAGATGACTTCTACACAGCACATTTTACTATTACTGTATTGTATAATGAATTAATTCTGTTCACTGAATTTTGTATTCTTGCCCATGGTTATGTGCAGAAACTTCTGGAGGAGATTGAGAAGAACAAAGGCAAAGTGGATGAGTGTCAGAAATACGCAAAAGCCTACATTGATGCTGTAAAGGTAAGCATGGGTACATATTTGGGCGTTTTTTTTTTTATAAAAGAGCACTGCAAAAACAGACAGACACTGGCATGGAATGGGTTCACACACAGAGAGATGCTGATTTAAAAAATGCAGTGGGCTCTTATTTTTTTGTATATCGGGAATTTAATGGTTTTATTTGCCTTGTTCCTCTCCAGGACTATGAACTTCAGCTGGTCACGTACAAAGCCTTGGTGGAGCCCATCGCCTCCCCACTAAAGAAGACCAAAATGGAGTCTGCCTCAGACAACATCATTCAAGAGGTATTTTCTCAAGCTTTAAATGACGTTTTTGGGGGGCTGGGCAAGTTAATGCATTATTATCTGCTGTAAAAAAGCTACGTATTAGTTTAAAGTATTTCAAATTAAAAGTTATTTTGTTCATAAAGCAGTAATTCAAAAATAAAAGAGTGCAGTACACTACTTTTGAATTAATTAGTGAGTTTTGTGAATAACAATGATTCTTTTCATTGTGATTGATAGTTTTTTATATTTGTCATATGCTCTTTATGCAGCATTATTTTAATATGTCCGGGTTTTAATAAATGATGAATTATGTTACAGTATGTCACTCTCAGAACTCACTACAGTGAACTGATGACCCTGACAAGCCAGTACATTAAATTCATCCTGGATATACAACAGCGCCTGGAGGACGAAGAGGTAAGAGTTAAGAGCTCTGAGAAGGAGTGACATGCTCCAGTACTTGACTGTGTTTCTAACTTAAAGCTTTTTAACATTTTTATATTAAAGTGTAATGTATGAATAGTTTACAGCCATGGAAACAATAAGAGACCGCATCATTTTTGTTCTGGTTATTGGTTTTGTAATGTGTGGGAGTGTGTCTATGTATAATGTGCAGGTCTCTATTATTGACCAACACTGGATTCAAAACACAAAAAAACTGTTTGAATACATTTTTTTAATAATTGTTAAACTAGACAATTACAACAATTAAAACAGTGATGTGTGTGTGTGACTCTGTTTCATTCAGCAGAAACTAAGTTAGGATTGAAGCTGCTAGAATACAGACCATAGAAAAGCTGCTCTACACACACTACTGCACTCACACACACACACACACACACACACTACTGCACTCACAACACATAAGGATGCATTTCTTATTTTTACACACAAACTGCAATAGTCTAGAAAATAAGACACCTGTGCATTTTATACAGTCACACACACACACACACACACACACACACACACACACACTGTCACATATTGTACAAACATTGAACAGAAAAAATAGAAAAGTGGTCTCTTATTTTTTTCCATGGTTATATTTTGTCAGAGTCATCAACAATATGAGACACAATTTCAATTGGAATTTACATATGAATGAATAGCCTGTGTATTCTGAGAGGAACAAGACTTATGGACACAGGTTAGACAGCAGACAAGGTGCTCACCTAGGCCATGAGTAATGCTAGTGGTGCAGCACATCCCATTTCCCCAGCAGTTTCTGTCTCTCATTTTCTGTGTCCAAAAAAGCAGGAGGGCATTTTCTGTACCTCTATCATGAGAAAAAGCCTAAGTTACTGTAAATATCCCTCAGCCTGAAGCAAACTCAGCATACCATGTAGTCAAGAGCGGCATGCACGTTTACACCAGCAGACACCATCAAAATATGAATGGTGTTGTGTCATTCCCTGTGGATTTCTTTTCTTGGGTAAACACACAACACACCCCTCCCCCGTAGACCAAAATAACCTGTTTTCTTTTCATTCTTTGTTGCTTGGGCTATCAGTTTTGCTCAGTCAGAGAATGCTTCAGGCTGATTGCCACCTTTTCTCTATAATTTTCTTTTTTTTCTGAGAAGCACAATTTTGATTTTCTCCCCCTTTCTTTTCTAACTTGCATTTCTGTTTGTTTGCTTCTCTATACTGCTTGCCAGTGCTTTATCATGATAAATGTTTATCATGTTTGGGCGCTAATGAGGTAAATTTCCACCACAATGCATTGTTATCATATTCTAGTTTTGCTGTGTATAGCCAAGCTGATGTGACAAATTCTCAGATGATCTCATTTTCTATAACATTTTATTAAATTCAGTCCGATTGATGTCATGCTGTTTACACAATATCAAAGGAAAGACAGATTGTTGAGTCATTTTTTGCAACGACAGTCATCAGATGCACTGTTTTTAAGACACTTGATTCATTCTACATTTCATCCTGACACCAGTTCAGTTCCCATGTTTTATTTGCTGCATCACTAGTATCTATTAACCTAGGTTGTTATTCAGGTTTTATGTTTGCATTTCCCCTACGCATATTTATGCTTGGCTTTTTTCCCTTTCACACTTCCAAAGTACTTCATGCTCAATCACAAGATTAACCCCAAAATGAAGGAAACTATTCTCACCTCGGCTGCAGAAGCAGCGTATTCATTATATGATGTTGATGTTCAGAGTTTTAGAATAAAGAGTTGTAAATACAGGAACCATTTTAAATTTTGTGGTACTTATTTTTCAAGCCATTCCAAGGAGTAACACATCAATAGCATGATGCCATTCGATATTCCAATTGTTTTATTGTGCTGTGAAGTGACTGTGTCTCATTCCGTGTGCCATACATTAACAAAATGTCTTCTGTAACCTCGTAACACCATAAATCCTTATTAAGTAGGCAATGTAACTTCTCATGTACGTACGTTCGCGTACCTACATGTGTCCATATCTATAATCTAAATAGATATAATGTCTAACCATTGATGCTTAACCCCATTTTATTATTTCCCTTCCTACTGCTTCCACTTATACAGAAAGCTACGGAAAAACTTAAAGAAGAAGAGAGGAGAAAGATGGCAGAGATGCAAGCTGAGTTAGAAAAACAGAGACAGTTAGCGGAGGCTCATGCCCAGGCCATTGCCAAAGCTGAAGAGGAGGCAAAGGAGCTGAAGACCAAGATGAAGGAGGAAGTCGGCAAGAGGCAGGTCTTTGCAGTTGATGCCGAAAAGCAAAAGCACAAAATCCAGCAGGAGCTGCATGAACTCAGGGGCATCTCGGAGCAGGAGATTACGTCAAAAAGCCAACAGGTTGAGGAGGCCCTGCAAAGCCGGACCAAGATAGAGGAAGAGATCCGCATAATCCGGCTGCAGCTGGAGACGTCAGTGAAGCAGAAGACCACAGCTGAAGCCGAACTTCACCAGCTCAGGGATAAGGCAGAAGAGGCAGACAGACTCAGAAAGGTGGCCCAAGAGGAAGCAGAAAAGCTCCGGAAGCAAGTAAACGAAGAGACCCAGAAGAAGCGCAAGGCGGAGGAGGAGCTGAAGAAAAAATCTGAAGCGGAGATGGAGGCCGCCAAGCAGAAACAGAAGGCGCTTGAGGACCTGGAGAGGTTCAAGCAGCAAGCTGAGGAGGCTGAGAGGTGCATGAAGCAGGCGGAATTTGAGAAAGAGAGGCAGATCAAGGTCGCAGAGGAGGTGGCGCAGAAGACTGCCGCCACAGAGCTGCAGAGCAAGCGCATGTCGTTTGTTGAAAAAACGACAAAACTGGAAGAGTCATTGAAACAAGAGCAAGGCACCGTTGTTCAGCTCCAGGAGGAGGCAGATCGTCTCAGAAAGCAACAAGCTGAAGCAGATAAGGCAAGAGAACAGGCCGAGAAGGAACTGGAGCTGTGGAGGCAGAAAGCTAACGAAGCTCTCCGTTTAAGGCTTCAAGCTGAGGAGGAGGCCCATAAGAAGAGTGCCGCTCAGGAGGAGGCGGAGAAACAGAAAGAGGAAGCAAAACGTGAGGCAAAGAAGAGGGCCAAAGCTGAGGAGCTGGCTCTGAAACAGAAGGAGACTGCAGAGAACGAGCTTGAGAAACAGAGGAAAGACGCTGAAGAAACTGCCCAACAGAAACTTTTGGCAGAACAGGAGCTCATCCGTTTGAAATTAGATTTTGATCATGCTGAGCAGCAAAGAATTCTCCTGGATAATGAACTGCAGCGCCTCAAAAATGATGTGAACACAGCTGTTAAACAGAAGGAGCAACTGGAGGAGGAGCTTTCCAAAGTAAGGAAGGAGATGGAAGTTCTCGTTCAACTGAAATCCAAAGCTGAAAAGCAGTCCATGTCGAGTACTGAAAAGAGCAAGCAGCTTCTTGAAGTGGAAGCAGGAAAGATGAGGGAGCTTGCCGACGAGGCAGCAAAACTGAGATCAGTTGCTGAAGAAGCAAAGAAACAAAGGAAGGTTGCAGAGGACGAAGCAGCCCACCAGAGAGCCGAGGCTGAGAAGATCCTCAAAGAAAAGCTAGCTGCCATAAATGAAGCGACTCGTTTGAAGGCTGAGGCTGAGATCGCACTTAAAGAGAAGGAGGCTGAAAACGAGCGCCTCAAAAGAAAGGCTGAGGATGAAGCCTATCAAAGGAAGGCCCTTGAAGATCAAGCGTCTCAACATAAGCAAGACATTGAGGAGAAGATCGTTCAGCTGAAGAAAGTCTCTGATGGCGAATTAGACAGGCAGAAAAAAATAGTTGAAGAGACTCTGAAGCAAAGGAAAGTGGTCGAAGAGGAGATTCACATCCTGAAGATCAACTTTGAAAAGGCCTCAGCAGGAAAAAAAGATCTTGAAGAGGCGCTGAACAAACTGAAGAGCGTTGCCGACGAGACTCAGAAAAGTAAGAAGCAGGCAGAAGCGGAGGCAGAGAAGTTTAGAAAACTGGCACTGGAGGAACAGAAGAAGAGGGAGGAGGCAGAGGAAAAAGTGAAAAAGATTGCAGCTGCAGAGGAAGAGGCGGAGAGACAGCGCCAGGCTGCTCAGCAAGAAGCTGATCGTCTCCGGAAGAAAGCCGAGGAGGCCAAGAAGCAGAAGGAGGATGCCGACAAGGAAGCTGAGAAACAGATAGTTTTGGCTCAAGAAGCTGCACACAAGTGTAGTACCGCAGAGCTGAAAGCTCAGGATGTTCTTACCCAACAAAAAGAGGACAGTCTTGCTCAAAATAAGCTGAAGGATGAGTTTGAGAAGGCCAAGAAACTGGCCGAAGATGCAGAGAAGGCCAAGCAGAAAGCTGAGCAAGAGGCTGCTCTGTTTCGGCAAAAAGCAGATGAGGCTGAGCGCCAGAAGCAAGCAGCTGAAGCCGAAGCGGCTAAACAGGCCAAGGCCCAAGAAGTTGCTGAAAAATTGAAGAAAGAAGCTGAAAAAGAAGCATCCAAACGTGCAAAAGCAGAAACAGCTGCACTAAAACAGAAGCAACAGGCTGATGAAGAGATGGCCAAGCACAAAGAGCTTTCAGAGAAAACCTTGCAGCAGAAGTCTGCGGTTGAGCAGGAGTTGGCCAAGGTAAAACTACAACTTGATGAGACTGACAAACAGAAATTGGTCTTAGATGACGAACTCAAACGACTGAAAGATGAGGTCACTGTTGCTGTAAAGCAGAAAGCTCAGGTGGAAGGTGAGCTGTCTAAAGTCAAGGGCCAGATGGAGGAACTAGTCAAACTGAAGGTCAAAATTGAGGAGGAAAACCAACGGCTTATGAACAAAGATAAAGAGAATACGAAGAAATTGCTTGAGGAAGAAGCTGAGAACATGAAGAAGCTGGCTGAAGAGGCTGCACAGCTCAGTGCTGATGCCCAAGAAGCTGCTAGACTGAGACAGATCGCAGAGGCTGAACTTGCCCAGCAGAGGGACTTGGCTGAAAAGATGCTTAAAGAGAAGATGCAAGCCATTCAGGAAGCAACAAAACTGAAGGCTGAGGCTGAAAAGCTCCAGAAACAGAAAGACAAAGCTCAAGAGGAGGCCCAAAAACTGCTGGAGGCCAAACAGGAGATGCAACTGCGTTTGCAGCAAGAGACCGAAGGCTTCCAGAAATCCTTAGAGGCAGAACGTAAGAGGCAGAAAGAAGTGACTGCTGAGGCTGAGAACCTGAGACTCAAAGTCACACAGCTGAGGAATGCACAGTCAAAGGCAGAAGAAGAAGCAAAACAATTCCAGAAACAAGCAGAGGAAATTAGAGCCAGTTTGCTTAAGACTGAAAAACAAACCACAGAAAAACTCTCTGTTGTTGAGAAACTGGAAGTGGAGAGGCTGCAGAGCAACAAAGAGGCAGATGATCTGCGCAAAGCAATTGCAGAACTTGAAAAAGAAAAGGACAAACTGAAAAAGGAGTCACTGGATTTACAGAATAAAGCAAAAGAGGTATTATCATGTAGTAACACTGAAATACTAATTTTCCTGAAAATAACCAAAATCCCTTTCAGTATCACATTGTTTAAGCCGATCCTGTTCTAATTTATTTGTTCTTATGAATTGCTGATCAGCAGAAATTTGGACAGCAATTTGTCATGAACAAAGTTCTTTGAGATTTATATTTAATTACTTATGCAAGACATATCCAAAGATCCGATATTTTTCACAATTTAATATGCTCCAAGCTTGCTTAACTGTATGTAATATGATTTAAATAAGTATGTTAACCATGTCAGGAATGTTTAAGTCTAGACTTATTCCACATCTAGTGATGAGATCATATTTGTGTTTGCATTGTTTAATTTAATGCAATATTTCTGTTTCATCATAGATGGCCAGTGCACAACAAGAGCAAATACAAAAAGAAAAGACAGTCCTTGAGCAGTCTTTCATTACAGAGAAAGAAATGCTCTTGAAAAAGGAAAAGACTATTGAAGCAGAGAAGAAGAAGCTGGAGGGACAGTTGGAGGATGAGGTTAAGAAAGCTAAAGCCCTTAAAGATGAACAAGAGCATCAGAAGAAACAGATGGAGGAGGAGAAGAAGAAACTTCAGGCTGTCCTGGATGGTGCAGTTAAAAAGCAGAAGGATGCTGAGGAGGAGATGCTCAGCAAGCAAAAAGAGATGGAAGAGCTCAAAAAGCGAATACAAGAACAAGAGAAACAAATGGGTGAGGAAAACAAAAAGTTACGTGAAAAGCTTCAGCAGCTCCAGGTGACGCAGAAGCCCGCCACATCCCAAACAAAGGAAATTGAGATCCAAACAGACAAACTTCCTGAAGATGAGATTGTGAGAGCGACAGTGCAAGAAACAACAAAGAAAGTTATCAATGGCTCTACAGATATTGAAGGGGTGAAGGCAAATGGAGACTCACCACTAGCATTCGATGGGATCCAGGAGAAGGTCCCTGCAAGCAGACTAAATGAAATTGGTGTGCTGACCAAAAAAGAATTTGACAAACTTAAAAAAGGCAAAACAACCGTGCAAGAGCTCAGTAAGATGGACAAAGTCAAGATGTGTCTGAAAGGCAAAGATTGCATTGCTGGTATTATAGTGGAACCCAACCAAATAATGAGCATCTATCAAGCTTTAAAGGATAAGAAAATTTCACCCAACACAGCTGAGACGCTTCTTGAAGCTCAGGCTGCATGCGGATGCATAATTGATCCCATTAAGAACAGAAGGCTCTCAGTCAATGAGGCTGTAAAGGAATCCGTTATTGGGCCTGAAATGCACAATTTATTGCTCTCTGCTGAAAGGGCTGCTATAGGTTTTAAAGACCCTTTCACTGGACAAAAGATCTCAGTGTTTGAAGCCATGAAGAAAGGTTTGGTTGCAGAGGACCAAGCCACTAAATTTCTTGATGTTCAAGCAGCAACTGGTGGCATTATTGATCCAGTAAATAGTCATCGTATACCTGTCCAAACAGCATGTAAACAAGGCCAGTTGGACGAGGAGCTAAACAAAGTCTTGTCCAATCCTCCGGATGATAGGAAAGCATTCTGTGACCCCAGCACACAAGACACAGTCACTTATCATCAACTGATTGACAGATGCAAAACAGATCCTGAAACGGGACTACTTCTGCTTCCTGTTACAGAGGCAGCCTCGGTTACGGAAAAGACTTACACAGATGATGAAACTAAGGATATACTCAGTAAAACCAATGTATCTGTACCATTTGGAGAATTCAAGGGCAAGATGGTTACCATCTGGGAAGTTATCAATTCTACGTACTTCACTGAAGATCAGAGGAAAGATCTTATTCGCCAGTATAAATCAGGCAAAATTACTGTCGAGAAAATCATAAGGATTGTGATAACTGTTGTAGAGGAAAAGGAGAAGAAGAAAGAACTTGCCTTTGATGGTCTGAGGTCATCTGTGCCTGCATCTGAGCTCCTGGATTCAAAGATCATCAATAAAGATTTATTCAATGAGTTGCGCAATGGCAAAACTTCCGTTAAACAAGTGTCTGAGATTGAAGCTGTCAAAAAAGCCCTGATGGGAACAAACAGTATAGCTGGGGTCTTCATTGAGTCAACCAAGGAGAAGATGTCTCTCTTTGAGGCCATGAAGAAGAACATGCTTGGTGCAGATGTTGCACTCCATCTCTTAGAAGCCCAAGCTGGAACAGGTTTCATTATTGATCCAGTGAAGAACCAAAAGCTCTCAGTTGATGATGCTGTTAAATCTGGGATTGTTGGTCCAGAGCTGCATGAGAAATTGTTGTCTGCTGAAAGAGCGGTGTGTGGGTACAAAGACCCATATACTGGAAAGACTGTATCTTTATTTGAGGCAATGCAAAAAGACCTCATTAACAACAATCATGGTGTCAGACTACTGGAAGCCCAACTTGCTACTGGAGGGATCATTGACCCAGTGAAAAGTTATCGGATTCCACAGGATATTGCGTATAAACGGGGATTTTTCAGCGACGAAATGAACAAGAGCTTAAGCGGTCCATCCGACACTAATAAAGTTTTCTTTGACCCCAACTCAAAGGAGAGTGTTTCCTTTGCCCAACTGCAGAAAAGATGCATAACTGACAAAGAAACAGGCCTTCTGTTGCTGCCACTCTCAGAAAATGCAATCAAGTCTGCGGAATCAGATCTTCTCTTTGATGTTCAAACCAAAGAGGCTTTAAACAAGGCAACACTGGAGTTACACAGTGGACCGCTTAAAGGAAGAAAAGTCACTATCTGGGAGATTATCAATTCTGAATATCTAACAGTAGAGCAAAGAATTGAGTTGATCCGTCAATATAGATCCGGTAGCGTTACAATAGAAAAGATCATGAAGATAGTGATAACGCTGGTTGAAGAAAAGGAAATTAAAAAGCAACAAGATACATTTGATGGTATCAGAGAACCTGTCACTGGCACTTCCCTGTTTGAATCTAAAATCATTGACAAAACCACTTATGAACAGCTCAAACAAGGCAAAAAGAAACCAAAAGAGATTAGTGAAATTGATTCAGTTAAGAAGTACTTAAAGGGATCTGAAACCATTGCTGGAGTGTTTAATGAAAAATTGAAAGAAAAGCTCAGCATTTATCAGGCAATGAAAGAGAAATTACTCACACCCAATACAGGCCTCCCTCTGCTGGAGGCCCAAGCTGCAACTGGGTTTATTGTTGACCCAATCAGAAATCAGAAGTTTACTGTGGATGATGCTGTAAAAGCTGGCCTTGTTGGACCTGAGCTTCATGAAAAACTGCTGTCTGCAGAGAAGGCTGTAACTGGTTATAAAGATCCATACACTGGAAACAAAATTTCTCTTTTCCAAGCCATGCAAAAAGAGCTTGTTCTCAGGGAGCATGCCATTCCTCTTTTGGAAGCCCAACAGGCCACTGGAGGGATCATTGATCCAGTAAACAGCCACCGTATCCCCACGGATATCGCCATTCAGCGGGGATACCTTAATAAGCAGTTGGAAAAGTCTTTCACTGATCCTTCAGATGATATCAAGGGTTTCACCGATCCTAACCAAAATGAGAGTGTCACTTACAAACAACTGACAGGCAGATGCATGAAAGATCCTGAGTCTGGTGTTTTTCTCTTACCACTTTCTAAGGCTGAGGTTCCAAAAGATGTAGAGAAAACATATGTTTACACCGAAGAACAAGCACAAACAGATTTGGCCAACACACAAATAGATATACCACACAAAAGCTTTGCAGGAAAGCAGATGAGTTTATGGGATGTCATGGCTTCAGATTTGCTTCCAAACGAGGATAAACAAAGGCTTCTTCAACAGTTCCGTTCTGGGAAAATCACAAAGGAGAGAATGATCATCATAGTCATTGAAATCATTGAGCAAAGAGAAATCATTAAAACAGAGCAGAGTATGCTTTGTGATGTAATCCGACGCAGAGTTACGATCGAGGAGTTATATAGTTCCAGAATAATAGATCTGGAAACGTACAATATGCTCAAACAAGGCAAGAAAACCATCCGGGAAGTTATGGAGATGGTAACGGTGAAGCAATACCTCTTTGGCACTGGCAGTGTCGCTGGTGTGCTCTCCGACGACTTTGCGAAAGTTAGCATTTACAATGCCATGAAAAGAGGCCTTATTAAGCCTGATGTTGCGATTGATTTGTTGGAAGCACAAGCAGCGACAGGATTTATCATTGATCCTGTGAAACACGAATTGCTAACAGTCGATGAGGCTGTCCGCAAGGGTCTTGTTGGTCCAGAACTCCACGACAAACTCTTGTCTGCAGAGAGGGCAGTCACAGGGTACAAAGACCCATATAGTAGTAAAGTAATTTCATTATATCAAGCCATGAAAAAAAATCTGATCCCCGAAGATTATGCATTAAAGCTCCTGGATGCTCAGATCGCAACCGGAGGCCTTATGGACCCTGAGTACAATTTCCACCTCCCAGATGATGTTGCGATGCAGCGTGGCTACATCAACAAAGAAACAATGGAGAGGCTGTCAGATCCTAGTGGAGATGTAAAAGGGTTTACTGATCCAACAACAGATGAAAAGCTTTCTTATCCCCAACTTCTCAAGAGATGCAAAATTGACAAAGAAAGTGGCTTGCATTTACTGTCTCTTGCAGACAAGAGACTGCTGTTCAGGGGACTTAGGAAGCAAATTACCATAGACGAACTACTGCGCTCTCAGATTATCGACCAGAAAACCTACACAGAGCTTACTGAAGGCATTGTCTCGGTCGAAGACATAAGCAAAGACTTGAAGAAATACCTCGAGGGCACAAGTTGTATTGCTGGTGTGTATGTAGAGGCTTCTAAAGACAGACTGTCAATTTACCAAGCCATGAAGAAGAACATGATTAGACCAGGCACTGCCTTTGAGCTGCTGGAGGCTCAAGCAGCCACTGGATATATCATTGATCCGATCAAAAATCTGAAATTGACAGTCAACGAAGCTGTAAAAATGGGAGTGGTTGGCCCAGAGTTTAAAGACAAGCTACTCTCTGCTGAAAGAGCTGTGACAGGATACAAAGATCCATACTCTGGAAAGATCATTTCCCTATTTCAGGCTATGAAGAAGGGTTTGATTCTCAAAGATCACGGTATTCGTCTCCTGGAGGCTCAGATAGCCACAGGTGGAATCATTGACCCTGAGGAGAGTCATCGTCTTCCAGTGGAAATGGCATACAAGCGCGGCCTCTTCGATGAGGAAATGAACAGTATTCTAACGGACCCCTCTGATGACACCAAAGGTTTCTTTGATCCAAACACAGAGGAGAATCTGACTTACCTTCAACTGATGGAGCGATCCATGACTGATCCTGAAACTGGACTTGCCCTCCTACTGCTAAAAGAGAAAAAGCGTGAAAGAAAGACGTCTTCCAAGTCATCCGTGCGCAAACGAAGAGTAGTGATTGTAGATCCAGAAACAGGGAAAGAAATGTCTGTTTACGAGGCATACCGCAAAGGTCTCATTGACCACCAGACATATCTGGAGCTTGCCGAACAGGAATGTGAATGGGAAGAAATTACCATCTCATCATCAGATGGTGTCGTCAAGTCTATGATTACTGACAGGAGGTCTGGACGTCAGTACGACATAGATGATGCCATCACAAAGGGTCTTATAGATCAGTCTGCTTTAGACCAGTATCGTGCAGGCACCTTGTCCATTACAGAGTTTGCAGATATGTTGTCTGGTAATATGAGTGGCTTTAGATCACGCTCATCTTCCTTTGGATCCAGCTCATCATATACCACAAGCCCAGCTCCAACTATCAGGACCCCGGCAACAACCTGGAATGATCCAACAGAGGAAACTGGGCCAGTGGCTGGCATCCTAGACACAGATACTCTGGAGAAAGTATCTGTGACAGAGGCTATGCATCGGAATCTTGTTGACAATATTACTGTTCAAAGGCTGCGAGAAGCACAGGCATGCACAGGGGGTATCATTGACCCAAATACTGGAGAAAAGTTCACTGTCGCTGATGCAATGAACAAAGGACTGGTGGACAAGATCATGGTAGACCGCATCAACTTGGCTCAGAAAGCCTTCCAAGGATTTGAGGATCCAAGAACCAAAACCAAAATGTCAGCAGCACAAGCCTTAAAAAAGGGTTGGCTGTACTACGAGGCCGGCCAGCGTTTTCTCGAAGTACAGTATCTGACGGGCGGATTAATCGAACCTGACATTACAGGCAGAGTATCTCTGGATGATGCTGTAAAGAAGGGGTCTCTTGATGCACGCACTGCACAGAAACTACGAGATGTTAGCGGATACTCTAAATATCTCACATGCCCCAAAACAAAACTGAAGATATCCTATAAAGATGCAATGGAAAGAAGCATGATTGAGGAAGGCTCAGGCTTGCGTTTACTGGAGGCATCATCTCAGTCTAGTAAAGGCCTTTATAGCCCATACAGTATTAGTGGTTCTGGATCAGCCTCAGGATCAAGGTCTGGTTCCAGAACTGGATCCAGATCCGGCTCCAGACGAGGAAGCTTTGATGCCACAGGCTCTGGGTTCTCCATGACTTTCTCCTCATCTTCCTATGGTTCCCCAAGCTACGGACGCCGATACAGTTCAGGGGGGCATAGGGACCTGAATATGGATGAACTGAAGAATGTCCTAATAGCATTATCACACAGCAGGAACTGTTGCTCTGAAGAGAAGATGATGTTTTCAGTATCACAGCCACACTGCTCTTTAGTTGTTTAATTCATTTATAAAATATTCTGCTCTGCATGTGGTTGCTATGGGGCTTGGAAAGCATTCTTAAATTATATTGGCTTTGATTTTTCATTTCTTGTTATTTTTTTCATTTCCCAAATGATTACATTTAAAGTATGGTGTAACACCCTCCATGGTAGATTTCTCTATATTTAACACGATTACGTATTGCAATTATCAGTGTTATCAATTCCTATGCTTATGTATTCTCAGCTTCAAGACCACTTCTTTTGGGATATTCAAACATTTTTTTTATTTGAAAATGTTAAGAATATAAAATATTTGTGGAAGACCATGAAACTTTAAGTAAGATAGTAAAAAAAAGGACTGGAAACCATCTACAGAGCAGAATCTTATTCAGAGCACATGAAGAAACAATGCTTCAGAAACACTTTTTGACGATGCTGCCAAAGGGGATTTTTGCCTTCACCTTTTCATTGGACAACAAACATGAATCATCAATAAATCAGAATGGATTCATTGGACAGACTGAATATATAACAAGCTGCAGCAAAATTGCACTGAAATACCCTCTACAAACAAGAGACCCATCCTATTCATACCTAGTCTTCTTCTGTTCCTGTCTCATTTCCCAATTCAAAGTGGACTTCGATGGAGCCTTAACTTCACCACGTGTCTGCTTTCATTGCATTGTAAGTGTAACATTTTTCATCAAATGTAATGGTACTATTATATTTTTGATTATTTACAGTACACACAAGGACTTAATAATATAATGCAACATAGATACTACATGTTTTGTAAATAGTTACATTTAACTGGAAAATATTTTTTGTCCAGCAGCTAGCACCTTTACAATAACATCAAGTGGTCTGTTGGTTTGACAATAGCATAGTCTTTACCACAGGGAGAATTAATGTTTAATATGTAGCAATAATGCTTAATATTATTCCTGTTTAATAATGTGTAATATGATATATTTAAGGCAATTGATGATGCTCAAAAGTTTGCAAAGAACAAACATCAATCAGTCAGTGCACTCCATGTGAGTCAAATGAACAGACATTGATTAAAATATTAATAAAAAATGACATCTTCCTTAAAATATTGTTCAAAATATAAAGAGAATATTAAATTGTAAATCCAGTTTCCTGAATCCAATAAAACCAAAGGGTGAGTGTATTAAAGGTAAAAAATGTATCTGTCATTTTGCCTCATTTATGTGCAGTGGTCTAACAGGCATTGTAATGGATTTTCTCAGTTATTATCAACAGCTTTCTATTGCTGAAAAAGAGGATTGTCTACTTCAGAACTCCATACTGAAACCTAAACACCACATTCAACCTGCAGAAATGAAGGTATTTGTTAGTGTGTGGGTTAGGTGCCATACTCTAATATTGTTAAACCTAGCATTGGTGCCACATGAATGCCAGGCCTCACTTATATTTATACATGATTTCTTTATGGTTTGTTCTAGACCAGGTCCACATGTTCCACTGCCCAATGGAGAGAACCAATGAAACAGATTGCTGCAATCAAAAGATCCACAAATAGACCCTGTCTGATAGACCAACGTACCTGTTCTGCTACCTTCATTGGAGATTCTGTTCTGCATCGATGATTCTTCATATTGTTCACAAACTGTTTACATTATGTTTTAGGTCAATTAGGGAAAAAAGCAATGCCCATAAACAAGTAATATTGTTAGAATCAGGATACTTGAAAGATGTAAGACTAATTTGTAACATTTCTTTTGGGTGCTTAAACTTTGTGCATTGTATATCTATGTTGCCATTTGTTATGTTTAAAATTTTTCACTAGAAAAAGAAAATGGGAGCTGGGTACTCATAAAAATAAGTCAAAGATTGTATATTTCAGCAAGTGGTGCATTTCTAAAGGAACACCGATGGATGTTCTATGTAAACACTTCTATAAACTGTTCTCTAAACATACAAAATCTGTACACGCAAAGGTGTATTTT
>JBBMFX010000134.1:3513456-3526008 GCA_037832545.1 Rhabdalestes septentrionalis | reverse complement strand
TTTGGAAATGAGGAGAAATATTGTCAGCAGTTCTGAAGGCAAAGCTATTCAGTTTAACACTTGCAGCTATAAAAGATACAAAAACTGAACATTTGTACAGTGGTCTCATGTATTTATATGAGAGTCTGTATTTAGACTGTGAGACAATTATACATAATAATATCATTTAGCCTGCTCTGAAACAAATTTGTTCACCAATGAGAATCTTACAGACCCCAGTTCTTCACACTGGACCCCCACTGCAAATCCATTTTATTTACTATTTACCATTTAAACTCAATAACAACAAAACAGTCTGGGAAAAATCTAGAAAATACATGTGATGCCTAACATGCAGGGCTGAGCGATTTGGCCTAAAATCAGAATCTCGATTAATTGAACACGATTAAGATTAATGAACGATTTTTTTTTTTGGCATTCATAGTTCACTGACATGTTTTGTACAGTAAATATGCTCACATACTACATGTGAGAGATTTCTGAATGAAGGGTGCATTACTTTTGAAGGAAACACACTATCTACTCTCTAGGATTATTTATTGAACATCAATGATGAACAACTGAAATTAAAGCACACATCGCCTAAAACAAATAAATAACTTTCACTTTTGGAAACTAAATGGTAGTCTACTGACCTTTGTGGCTTAATAGCTCGGAGGTTCTGGCTACCCAGCTGCGCAACTAAACGTGGTCTCTTTGTCCTCCTTGATTGAGTGTCGTTATTATCGGTGTTTTCCCCCCAACATAAATAAATTATTTTCAGTGTTTTTCTTATTAAAAATAATGACTCCACACACTGTAGTGTTTTTAAAGGGAAAGTAATTGAAATAATCGACCTGGAAAATTTTGATCCATTATAGGTTTTGAATGTCGATTTCGATTACTTTTCGATTAATTTGCCCAGCCCTACTTACATGCAACTCTAAGCTATTACCAGACATAAACAACCCTCTCAAAACAATGTCTCAGTCATCAGACAACTTATTGGTAATAACTTTTGTGTAACAACTTTCTACGTGGGAGCGTTTAAAGGCATGAAACTCGTCAGACAGCCGGCTCCCATCACCAACACTGTAAATAATTTAGTATGTTTCTCTACAACAAGAGTTTTTCACATCAGATCACATCAGAATGTGCTGTTTACAGTTTATTAATTAACAAACAGAAATGTTTAAAGTAGAAATTCCCCTTAACTCCATTAAAAATTTCCTTTTGAGTTTACACTGATACCACGGTAGCATCAAAATTATACAGGCAACACAGGATAGCTCACAGAGGTGCCCCTAACTAAAGAGTTCTCACTCTAGAAAAGGTTCTTCAAACATTCTTGTGTAATTGGTATGTCTGGTGTGATATTAAAAAGCAAAAAAAATCATTTATGCAAAACATCAAACAGTCCACATTATAAAAACTGAGTCAATCACAAGACACTGGCTTTGGTATTAGATCACCTTGGCGAAAGCAAATAATGAGAATATGCAGGAGGTAGTAAACAATACAGCCACTGTGATCATTAACGATATAGCAGGGCAGGTGGAGGACTAGAGATTAGGACACAATGGTATAAGGGACAAGCCTAACTCTCGGGATCTATAATGACTACAGCTATATGCCTACAGCTTAAGCTCAGTATGATCAGGCCTGCCTGTAGTGGAGCTCTGGTGGGGGGAGGGATGACAACAGAGACAGAGATGAACCTGAACCCCGCATCAACTGTTCCTCTTTAAAGGTGCACCTATCTTAGGAACGCTGCCACCAGTTCCACAAATACAGGAGGCCTGCAAGCAGAGAAGTGGAGGGGAAAACACATGGTTATGAACTAGAACACATTATCAAATGACACCCTCACCTGGATCATCACACGGAACTACTTCAAATGGGCGTCTTACACATTTAGTAAAAGTGTCCGACCGTAACTCTCGACTCTGTTCCTGCACTCTTAACTGCTTCCGACACATTCAAGCCAGGTAATCAGCCCTCTAACAGTCCCTTACTGAAGTGCACTGGGTATGTTAGGGCACTGAAAGGGCTCAAATGTGCAGGAGAGAGGCCAATTTTGGGTAAGGCTGAGTGGCACATAGCACCAAAACAGGGACTTTGACCACACAAAGTTCCATTTATACACTATATGAACAAAAGTATTGGGACGCCTGACCATTACACCAACAGGGACTTTAATGACATTGCATTCAAATACATAGTCTTTGCAGCTATGACTCTTTCCACTCTTCTTGGAATGCTTTCCACAAGACTTGGGATTTTCTGTTGGAATCTGTGTCTCTGTTCAATACCAGTTCATCCCAAATATGCTGGATGGGGTTGAGGTCAGGGTTCTGTTTGGTCAGTCAAGTTCTTCCACACTGAACTCACCCAGCCACATCTTTATGGAGCATGCTTTGCGCTCTGAGACAAAGTCATGAGGGATAGAAAAGGTTCTTCCCCAAGCTGGGTCCACAAAGTTGGAATCATTGCGCTGTCCAAAATGTCTTGGTCTGCTGAAGCATTAGGGCTGTCCTTCATTGGAAGTAAAGGGCCCTCTGAATTTAATAATTAACAAGTGTGTCCCAAAACTTTTTTCCATGTAGTGTACACTCAAATGGTGCTTTTGTTGCCATAGGTTTACTGATGAACGTTAACTTCAGTTCAGAAGCTTAAATGGAGCTGTCTTGGAGGTGTTTTCAACCGAAGAAGGCTGAGGAATGCGTACGATTGACAGGTGACAGTAGTGATGACTAACAACTCATGTGACACTACAGCATAAACAACAGGCCTGAGCCTAACCTCTGTTGAAGTCGACACGCATTTAGTTCTACCGACAAATTAGTACTAATAAATCTAGTGTGAACATATTCAGCATGTGTCTGACAGCGTTGCTCGGTGTAAAAGTGAATGAACAGACCCCTGACAGCTGAGGAGAGAGAACAGAGAGGGAGAGAGAGAGAGAAAGAGACAGAGTTAGATACAGACAGATAGACAAAGATAGTCAGATAAAGAAAGAGACAGAGAACGACATAGAGAGAGAGAGCGAGAGACACAGAAAGAGACAGACAGAGAGACAGATCGAGAAAGGGACTTATAAAGAGCTAGCAAAGACTTTAGCTTAGCCTGCTAGTTAGCGTTACGCGCTTCTTCTGTGGAAGTAAACAGCACTTTCAAGCTCTAACATCCCGAACCAACCGCTTAAAACGTTTTTATTAAGTTTACAACACAGAGTTCTGACCTGATAGGCCTGCCAGCACTGTAATAACCCGGTTTCCTCGAATTCTTCCGTACTGGATTCAGAGGGATGCTGTCCGCCATGTTGGCTGCGGTGTTTACGAAAATGACGTCACGCGAAGGTGCCGTTTCTCTCTTCTTCCCAAGTGGACAAAAGTTTGTGGACAAATACTCGCCCGGATTTTCTTCGGAAAGGTTTCAGTGAGTACATCCTCTGTTGTGGTCCCCTATTGTAGAATTAGCTGAGCAGCAGAATCCCGCTCTAAATTCAAAAACCTCCTGAAGACTCATCTTTTCAGAGAGCAAATCCTCCTCTGATAAACTTGCGTTACTTTTCAGAGATTCATCACTTAATACTCTCCTCTGGTTCTCACACTGTCGTCAAACTTACATATGTCCTCATTTTGGAAAAAAGCATTTGTAAAAATGATAGTAATGTAGTGAAATGTAATGAGTGTCCCCCCACGTTACTGCAGAAACAACCTCCACCTAATCAAGACAACACTGGAATATAGTTGTAAGGAAGTGACTGCATTCAGCCACAAGATCTACCTGGTGGTTGGGTTGTTGTTTGCTCATAAAAGGTTCCAATGCTTTTTGCACATCAATCAGAAAATCCACACTGAATATAACAACCTCCAATGATCTGTTTTTAAAGCTCCTCAAAAGACATTTAGGCTACTTTTTAATACTAACAAAGGACACATTCAGTGCAAAAATGCATAAGTATCCTTTCACAATCATACATCTTCATTGAATGAGGCCCCATTATAAGGACCTAAAATAAACCCAGTCCAGTCAGTAGATCTGCGATGTTGCCTCATTGAAATATAGTATCGATGTGGCAGACACAGCAGTATGTGGGTCTTGTGTGTGAATATAAATGTATAGGGATATAAAAATAGTGTCTTGTTTCAGAGGATGCAGTTAAATACAGTTTGGTTCATTTTCCAACTTTAGATTATAAACTGTGCAGTGGACTCCTAATAAGAATTGTGATCATAAAACACATTATTAAGATTTTGGTTAGAGTTAGCTCCCAGGTTCAAACAGGAAAATTGTTTTACACCGAGTCATGGAGAGTTCCTGAAGGCCACCCCACAGATTTGGAGATTTCTTATAGAGAGAATTCTGCTGAATATTGCAGTGAGTGCAGCTTAACCTTTCTTGCAGCACCACAAAGTTACGCTGGGA
Organism: Rhabdalestes septentrionalis; assembly: GCA_037832545.1. Classification (NCBI taxonomy): domain Eukaryota; kingdom Metazoa; phylum Chordata; class Actinopteri; order Characiformes; family Alestidae; genus Rhabdalestes; species Rhabdalestes septentrionalis. The sequence continues at coordinate 3,521,598 of JBBMFX010000134.1, read as the reverse complement.
TGCCTGATTGTGGCTTTAAAGTGGAATTAATCATAGAATAAATGATTGCATATGTGTGACTATGTCTTGTATGAAGAAATCTTATATAAAACACAGTGTAGATGATATTGGAGTTTCAGTCCTGCAGTTGAAGCTGTAGGAGATTTATAATTCATTAATATTTTCCCAGTTTTGAACATTGTCATTGCATTGCCTGAAATGCTACTTGATTTTTGAAGCTATTTCTTTACCACAGCTTTACGGTAGGTGTACATTTATTATTGTAAACATTGGTTTAAAACTATTTTATGGACCAATATATAGAAATGTAATTTTACTGACTTTACTTCAGAATAGAGGTCAGTTACCTGAGGGAGGACAACTTTATTCATGATCAGCTGCAGGTAAAATGATTTCAATGGTTTATAGAAGAGAGTAATGTGGCTCTATCATTAACCGATCTCAGTGTGGTGTAACCTGGGGGGAACTTGGACCTTGGTCTGTTGTCCTGAAAACAAATATATATATTTATATAATTGAATCCATATAAATATATATACAGTGTATATATGAATGTGGTTCCTTGATTGTGGTTCCTTGTCATCCCAGTGTGTTTTGTGGCAGTGGTGTGGTGCATTGTGTAACGAAGACATAATTATTACTGACATCATGGATTATTACTGACATTCTATCAGCCCTGCACCTACAGTATATCCAAATTTGTGTGTTCTTTTTAGATGTCCTCAGGAAATGGGGGAAACTGCTGTTTTAGCTGTTTACTTGGTATGCACTGCTTAGTATGGACTTCTTTTAAAGGGGAATTCCACCAATTTTCCACAGTTTCTGCATCATTAAATCATTAAAAAGTGAGGTCATTTAGAGGGGTTCAATGCAAAATGCTCATGGTTCAGAACACTTTACATGATGTCTCAGATATTGTTTTGTGTTAGTTTACCATTAGGCCTTGGCTTAAAATCCACTTTTAAAAATTCTGTTGCAGCTTTGTTGCAGCTCATTTTATTTATTTAGAACTCATCCAAATTACCTATAAAATTCAGAGGCTCCATGTAGATTCACTGGTCATTTTGGATAGTAAATAAGGTAAAGTATAAGTGAAGATATGCAGGTACAGTGTGAGTGAAACATTTCTTATTAAATTCCTCAGAATTTCATAATCTTAATGAGTAAAATCAGTGGAATTGGTCTAGAATTCGAATAGGATAGAACAGAATACAATAGTAACTGCAGCATGTGGTTATATCAGATTTTCAGAGGCAACAGTAATTGTTGATATCTAAAATTATTATAAATGTCCTCACATGGATACAGTTTTGTGTTTAATGTGTTAGCTTGCTAATGCAAATGGGAAATATGTTCAAAATAATTTCCCTCACTGCTTTGTGTTCTTGCAATGACCTTAGAACTGGACCTCCACTTTATTGTCGTCAAATTACATGGAATAGCTTTAAAATCGGGACATCGTGAACACAGCACTTTACTAGATCAAAAACATACCTCAAGAATAACTTGCTTTATATATTCCCATTTTTCACATATAAAATCTATGGCCTCCCCTAAAACAGTGTGGGATACAAAGTTTAAACAAAAGTATTACAAGCGTGAAAGTTGCGTTTGAGTTACTCCTGGTAACTTAGTCGTCCATTTTCGAACGCCCGCCTATTTTGTCGGCTTTTCGAGGGAAATAAAATCTAACGCACCTTTTGTCTCTTAAGAAAAAGTAACAGTTACTAACCAGACTATCGAAAAGGGAAAAAGGAGGCCAGTCACCCTAAAACTCTAAACTTTTGAAAAATCATCAGTTCAAATGAAATACATACTGCTGGGTCGGCTTTATTGTCCGTGTATATCTTTGCATATGAGAATATTTCCATCATCTCTTTGAAGTTAATTGATTCTTATCTCTTTACTGTCATCAATCAACATGGAAAAGTGCCGTCCATTCCCGAGGTCTACGCCGGGTTTTCCCAGGGGTTTGATTGGGGAGCTGCGGCCCGTGCTGGACTTGTCCAAGGCGGCAGTCATGCCAGGGAGCTGAGGCACCCCGCCGTTCTGAATGACGGAAATTTCATTGTTCTTCATGGCTAAGCCGCTGCTTATGGCTGCAGCGTATCGACTCCAGAAGTTCTGATCCACGTTCATGGCCCGCGCTGCTAGGTCCTTCTGAAATACGTTGTTGAATTTGAGAGCCTCGGTGCCCAGCAGAGCCAGTGGGTTTTCCACAGAGAGACGCCGGCCTCGGCGTGCTGGAGTGTTATTCCACATGTGAGTGCCCATGTGCACCTTTAGGAAAACAAGAAAAGAAAACATTGACACTGATGGAAAAAATATACGTCAATTGTGGAAAAGACATACACAATCACTCCATGCTTGTATTTTTTTGTGTTAACCTAAAAAGACCACACAGGGTTCCATCTAAGATCAAAACTACTCATCCTAACTAAAGCCATGGGTGCTCCTGGAACCTATTGGTCAAATTGTGAAGCCCCAGGAATCAAACACAGGACCTTCTTGCATACCCACTATGAGACACACACACACCAAAAAAGAAAATCCTATTTTTATGGTGTAAATCCTAAATATGCCTCAAAACACTTTAATTCAACTTTAAACACAGTTTAATACATTTCCTTTTAAGAAAATATAAAGGTAAACTCTGTATTTGTACTGTACAGTTTACCCTGAACTCGCATAGTGCTACAATATAAATATCGATGTTACCCCCTGTATAGACTGGACTGTAGTTCAAGCAGCATATTTTCTTTGGTTTAAGTAGGTAAATACAGTAATAAATTCATTTATTTTACAGTAATAAAAATACAGAGCTTTAAGTAGAACTAATTGAAAAACACGAGAACACTCGAGATGCTCCACAGGGGAAATTCTGGACTGCAGCTGCGTCACAAGTCATAAATGAATAATGTTCTCGGATTGGCAGCCTTCAAAACTGCCACCAGTATTTAACCATCCCAAGACACCTTTGATTCCTTGAGAGTGCCAAAAAATGTATACAATAATATTTTGGTTGGAAAATTAATTTTTACAAAATTATTAAATTTATGTTTTTCTTACAAAATTAGCACAAAAATGCTTAAACATTTATGTATTGCCATGAAAAAAAAACAGATTCATAAGTTGTATATATTATAAAGTTTTGTTGGGGCGTTGATGATATTTTCATGTCACTAAATGTGTTACTCTGCATTTCCATTTTCATCATTTCTTGTGGAACAATTTGTTTAATTTTGAGATGTTAACACACTGCATGTCAACATACCTTGAGGTTGCCCTTTGTTGTAAAAGCTCGACCACAAATAGAGCAAGCAAAAGGCTTTTCACCAGTGTGTGTGCGCTCGTGGATCTGTAGGGCACTTGCCGAAGAGAAATTTTTCCCACATACGTTGCAGTTGTGCTGTTTAGGGGTTCGTCGAGGAGGTGGAGTTCCAAGCAGAGAAGTGATGCCTGGGATCATTGCTTCAGAAGGGGAAGGCGAAGATTGAATGGATCCAAATAGAGGAAAAGGCCCTTCTTTTACTGTGTATGGTCTAGTCAGACCTTCAATCTCCATTTTTACAGATGCCCGTATGTTGTTCAGATCCACCTCAGGAGACCGCTGGGTTGTTCCTGGGAAAAAAAGATATGAACTATATTGGTAACTTTAAGGAATCTTTTTTCATCACAAGTCATTTTTTAAGCTACAAACACAAGTGCATCATTGTGCCACAAATAGCAATAATAGTATCTTACCATGCTCTTTGTAAGAGTTCTCTTTCTTGACTGGAGTCTTGGTCTGATCAAGAAGTACTCCATTCATTCCGTTAGATGCTGGCGAATCAAACATCTCACATTTAATTATAGCAGCCTTCTCTTTGTTATGTGAGGTGATGTTAAACAAACACTGGGTATCTTGATTATGTGGAGGATGATATTTTGTTGGGGTGAGAGGCCTTTGGATGAAACTGGCTGACTCTGGCAACAGAGGGCTCGGATTCTCAAAATCTCCCATGGAAGAGAAGCTATTAGCAGGATGATCATGGTCCAAAACACCACTTGTTACTGACTTGTGTCCAGTTAAATGGCTGAGGCAGACTGTTGACTCGTCGACTGTTTTGAATTCAGTTGCGACAGGAGGTAGCGGTGAAACTGGTGAGGAACTGCCTGAAAACGAGTTGAGGAGGTTTTCGCCATTTTCTGTAATATCCCCCTCTTCTTCGCATGAAATATCATCAAGGCCATCGTCATCATCATTCATGTTTTCAAAACTCTGCTCGTCAAATATCAAGTCAGTTTCTTTTTCCTGGGTGGCGTCTGTTGGCAAAGTCGGGAGGTTATTGGGAATTTGGCCACCCATGTGCATTCGGATGTGCTGCTGCAAGACAACGGCATTGGTGAATTTCTTCTGACAAATCGGACAGGAGTGCTGAACCTGAAGAGGAGGCTTTGCACGGTGGACACCAAAATGAGTCTTCAGATTCCCCTTTGTGGTAAAGGCTCGACCGCAAACTTTACATTTAAAAGGTCTTTCCCCAGTGTGGATGCGATAATGCATCTTCAGGGCACTCTGACAGCTGAGCACACGGTGGCAAATCACACACTGATTGGGATCCATCATGTTTTTGTCGATGTTCTCTACCAGCTGCTGAAGCTTTGATGTCTCTGATGTCTGCATGGAGTCTAGGACTCCTCCATATGGGTACCTGGCTTTAATTTGGTCCGAGATCAGGGGAGGAGTTGAGGATTTCAGCATTGAGGTGACTAAGTCCATAGAATCTGGTGTACTGCCTCGTGTAGGTGTAGGGGGACTGTTGTAATTTGCAGTGTTGGAGGAGTGGAGTGAACTTTCGGTTTGTCTGATCACGTAGTTTGTGGGCAGATGATATTCTTCTGCTTTTAAGACTGGTGAGGTCTTTTCTTCCAAACTGAACTGGGAGGGCTGGTCTGTCTTGGGTATACCTGGTTCGTAGTCAGCTTGCGTAGGTGGTTCAGTACCGATAGCATTTGGGGACAAAGGTGAACTTTCATTTCTAGCCGATGAGGGCCTTTGTGGAGATCTTCCTGAGAGGGGTTTACTAAATGATTCACCAAAGTTTTCCAGGTTTGCTACTGTTGGGGGTACCTGCAGGCCCACTGTAGCAGGTAATGATGGTAGAACAGGTTTGCTGTCTAACCATGTCGAGGCAGGTTTCTCGGGAGGAAAAGACATTCCGTAGGGAATACCAGAGCTGGTGGGAACATTATCAAGGTATTCTGGCACCGGGTACGGGTTCATCTGAACATGAGGGTATTTGTCTTTGTGCCTTTGAAAGTGAACTTTCAGGTTTCCCTTGGTGGAGAATCGGTTTCCACATATGTTGCATTTAAAGGGCCTCTCACCTGTGTGGGAGCGCAGGTGGATCTGCAGAGCACTGTCACTGCCAAACACCTTGGCACAGAACCTGCATTTGTGCTTGAAGAAAGGGTCTTCGGAACTGGACTTGGTGTCGAATATAGAGATGCTGGGCATTTTACCCTTGCGCTGCTTTATCATGGCAGCAAGTGGGTCTAGTGCATTGGTAGTAGCTGCAATGCTAGCAAGCGGATTGGGAAAGATTACCCCACTAGGAGGACTCTGAGGTTGCAGTGGGAGGTTGGCGGAGGGATTTGAGAAGCTGCTCTGGCATACTGAGGGTGAGGCAGAAGAGTTCTGTGGTTGGGTGTGGCTAGTGCCCGAGAAAGTGCCATTACTGGAGGGCAGCAATGGAGATGCCCTGGTATAAGTGGACAGTGGAGGATTTGAGTTTGCTAAAGAAACAGAGAGACTATCCATTCCTTTTGCATCAGAATCTTCCTCATGTGTCTGTGAAGAAAGAAATGGTGGAGCCTCAAGCATGGACGTCTGGGAAACGGAGGCCTGGCCGTTCACGGTGGAAGGCATGACTCCGGATAACGGAAGAACAGGAGGAGGGGGCATGCCCTGGAAATGGAAAGCAGGCGAGACAGAGGACAGGCCTTTAGAGGCTGGATTCAGGGCAGATTGTGTCGGTTGCCTATTCATCACAGCAACCTGAGTACGAATCTGCTCAATGAGTTGCAACTGGTGGACCTGCTGCCGCTGTAAAGCCATGAGTTGCTCCAAAATCATGGGTATGGCCACTGAGCTCACCTTACCTCCAGATCCATCGCCTTGGATGCTCTGGGAAAACTGGGCAACTGCCACTCTGGTGCTATGAAGGATTTCCAAAGTTACATTTGTGCTGGGGAAGTCATAAGTAGTGCTTAAAGAAGATAAAGGCGATGGTGGGCTGGTGCTGTCACTGGAATCTGGAGGAAGAGGGCTGGGGTTTGATGTCTTATCCGCAGTTTGATGCGTATCCATCGGTTCGTCTCCTCCTGACACACACTTCCCTCCAGGAGTGCCGATGTTTTCCCGTCCCTTCTCGGCTGACTCGCAGTCCTGATCCAGGTTCTCCATTTCAGTCGCTTCACTTAAACAGGATTCCAGCGGAGATCCCAGAGGAGCAGGAAATCCTTCGTCCTCATTCACGATCAGAACGGGGGGCTCCTCCGTACATTTTTTTAGGTGCTCCTGCAGCTCGGACCACTTGAAGAATTCAGCACAGCACTTCTCACAGACGTGAGTCTCCTCGCTTCCACTGGGGCTCTCACTGCCACTGTCCTCATCGCCACCTCTTTTCAGCTGCACTGTTGAGAACAATCACAGAGAGAAAAAAAGGAGCGTGAATGGAAATTCCTGAGGCGATGGATTCCTCACAGTTTTCATTGTTGAGCGAACCCTAAAGATAACCCTAATCAGTTGTGCCACTTTACCAACCACAGAGCTTTGCACTCTGTTGTCACACACCCAAGACCAAGCTGATTGTTTTTCTATGCACGATCCATCAAATTAAACGAGTCAAGATCCTCAAGCTTAATTAAATTCCATAGGAACAATTGATTTCCAATTCTTTCATACATTTCAACATTGAGTCTTTGACTGACTGATCACAACTCTTCATCGCTATCAAAAACCCTCAGTTCTCAGTTTCTGGAACTTTGCATTTCTTGGTTCTCCAGTGGCATAATTTTGGCTGTGGAGTTTTAACTGAAAATGAGCAAAGTGCATGCACAACTTGAAATACCTTCTACAATTCAGTCCCACAGAGAAAAACAAGGGACATTTTGTGCTTGTCCTTAACAAAACCTCAAAAACATGTAATTACATCGCTAAGTAGATGCAGAAAGAAAGGCAGGCTGTCTAAATAAAAGAGAAAAACGTTTTTAAAAAGAAAAAATTTTTCAAAAACTTGCTTATAATATTTAAATGCCACTTCTTGAATGCGATACAGATTTGATTAAGACGTCAAATTAATGTGAAAAACCTCTCAGGGGCAAAGCTCTAATTGCTTGAAACATGGAACTTCACAGGATAAATCCAATCATGTAAATGATTAATAAAGGAAATAAAATTATAAAATAAAAAATACAATTAACAAAGAACCAATAATTTAAGCAGCAAATAAATATAAAAAAGATATGTGCTGATTAACTTTTTATGTGCTTTAAGTAAAAGAGAGTGAGAGAGACTTCTTCTGTTTCTTCCCCTCAGTCTGTGTTGTTGGCCCCCCTCTCTTGCACGGGGCAGTGACAGTGTGGGTCACTGGCTCATCTCATTTCATTAAGCATGTGGGTGGTCCGGCATAACTCTGACACAGAAAGGTGAGACCAGACTGAGGAAAGCAGAAAAGAATGCACAAGCATCTCAGATGAAGCCTCCATTAGTGAATGAAGTAGACCAACAGCTTTCCAAACTCCCCCCGGTTCCTCCGGACCACGGACTGTCCCGCTGAGGACCAGGGACTACAGGAGCTCTCGCCCTCCTCCAACACAAATCAAGGGAAAACTCTACTGTTCCAGATTTGTAAAAGTATACTGGACTTCTGAACACACTAATACGAAAACAAGCATGTGTGAGGGAGCAGCACACGTCGTTACAGCCACCAGATGAGGCTACGCTTTTAACAAAGTGCAGATTTGTTTTGTTATGTTTTAAAAAGTTCCAGTAAAATTCTTAGAGAAAAGTCCTAAAGGTTCTTCCTTGAGCAGGAGGCTGAAATTCTATTTGTATGTACTTTAAACTATGCAGGTTTGTAGGATATATTTACACAC
>JBBMFX010000134.1:3453339-3474286 GCA_037832545.1 Rhabdalestes septentrionalis | reverse complement strand
GTTTAATTGTTAGATTTTATTTTATTTTTATTTAGACTTGTATTAGACCTGATTTATTTATCCTAGCATAGTAGTAACCGTATAGTAGTATAGCATAGTATAAATAAAGTTTTCTGATTCTGATTCTGATTCTGATTCCATATCCCCACTGTGTCGTTAACAAAGCCCGTCACAGTACAAGCCCTAGACGGTCATCCCATTTGCGAAACAGCGTTAAATTCTGTTACGATTCCCGTCTCACTCACTATTCAACACACGCACACCGAAAGGATTCCCCTTGTTGTTTTACTACAATCACATCACCCCATTGTGTTAGGTCTTCCTTGGTTAAGGTTACATAATCCCCACATAAATTGGCAGTTACACACAATTATTTCTTGGTCCCCTAGTTGTCACACTACATGCACTGCTCCCCTAATTCCTGTGCAATCCACCTCCATCGAAAGTCCTCACTCCGCGAATCCTGTAAAGATCCCCCCACAATATTCTGACTTGTTCGAGGTATTTTCCGTGTCTAGGGCGACTCGCCTCCCTTCGCATCATCCCTGGGACTGTGCGATCGACCTGATTCCTGGAGAGACCCCTCCTCGGTCACGTATTTACCCATTGTCTGAGCCTGAGAAAGAGGTGATGGAGAAATACGTGGTTGAGACCCTGGAGCAGGGGTTTATCTGGCGGTCACACTCTCCTGCCTCCGCCAGTTTTTTCTTTGTGAATAAAAAGGACGGGGTCTCCGGCCGTGCATTGACTATCGCGGATTGAATGAGGTCACAGTGATGTACACCCACCCTCTGCCGCTCATGCCGGCCACCATCGAGTGGCTTCGGGTGGCTCGCTTTTTACAAAGCTGGACCTCCGTAGCGCATACAACCTCGCGTGCGTAAGGGCGAGTGACGAATGGAAAACAGCATTCAGTACAACATCTGGCCATTTCGAATATCTGGTAATGCCGTTTGGCTTGTCTTCAGCACCCTCAGTATTTCAGGGATTTATTAAAGACGTTCTACGAGATATGCTGGAGAGGTTTGTGGTTGTCTATATAGACGACATTCTAATATATTCCAAAACGTTCATGGAACATGTACAACAGGTGCATAAGGTTCTCACCCACCTTTTGGAGCACGGGTTGTTTGTCAAGGCCGAGAAATGTGAATTGCATAAACAGGAAGTCACGTTCCTCGGTCACTGCATCAGCCAGGAGGACATCTCTATGGAGGAGATAAAGGTAGAGGCTGTGTCTGAGTGGCGAAACCCACGACAGTCAAGGACGTGCAACGGTTCCTGGGGTTTGCCAACTACTACAGAAGGTTTATTAAAACTAAAGTACTGTGGCTGCCCCTCTAATATCCCTCCTCCGGGGATCTCCTAAGAAAATACATTTCTCTCCTGCCGCCTGGGAGGCATTTAAAAGACTGAAAAAGGCCTTTTGCTCTGCTCCCATTTTGCGAATGCCTGACCCGGAGCGGCAGTACATTGTGGAAGTAGATGCCTCGGAGGTAGAAATCAGGGCAGTATCATCACAGCACCATGGCTTCCCCAGGAGATTACATCCCTGTGCTTTTTTTTATAGGAAGCTGATGGAGGCAGAGAGGAACTATGACGTCGGCAACCGCGAGCTGCTTGCTGTGAAGGGAGCCTTGGAGGAGTGGCGTCATCTCCTAGAGGGGGCTCGGCAGCCTTTTGTGGTCCTCATGGACGACCGCAACCTGGAGCTCGTGAAAAAAGCAAAAAGGTTAAACCCCAGACAGGCACGGTGGGCTTTGTTTTTTAATCGGTTCCAATTTCAGATTTCGTATCGTCCGGGAAAGATGACATCTAGACAATTTGGTGTCGAAAAAGAGGCGGGGGAGCCTGAGCCCATTCTGACCCCAAAATTTTTCGCAGCCCCTCTTCAATGGGACCTCGATGAGTAAATAGCCAGGGTACTCGAGGAGGTGAGAGTTCCTCCCGAATGCCCTGTAGGTAAAACATTCGTCCCAGAGGTGTTGTGGCAGCGAGTGATAGAATGGACCCACGTGACCCCTGCTACTGGTCACTTGGACGTTACGAGGACCCTGGTGGTACTGGCAGGAAAGTACTGGTGGCCAAGTATGGCGAGAGATGTTCGGCGATCAGTGTTTTCCTGCTCAGTATGCGCGACTACGAGGAGCCCCCGTGTTCTACCTGCTGGGAAATTAATGCCCCTTCCGGTGCATGAAAGACCGTGGTCTCACCTTGCGGTAGATTTTGTCACGGATCTGCCGGTGTCAAAAGGATACACCACGGTTCTGGTTGTGGTGGATCGATTTTCAAAGGGCTGTCGATTTATTCCCTTCTATTCTCTCCCCTCTGCTCGACAGGTCGCGGAAGCTCTGTTCCAGCACGTGTTTCGGGTGTACGGAATCCCAGAGGACATCGCGTCCGACTGCGGACCCCAATTCACCTCCAGAGTATGGAAGACGTTTTTTAAACACTTGGGGTCGGCGGTCAGCCTGACCTCGGGGTATCACCCCCAGTCAAATGGTCAGGCAGAGCGTACCATTCAAGAGCTCGGCCGATTCCTCCGGGCGTACTGTCACAGCAGACAGCATGACTGGGCAGACTTCCTTGTCTGTGCAGAGTACGCCCAGAACTCTACACGCCACTCCGCCATAGGTCTCACCCCTTTCGAGTGTGTGCTCGGGTGTCGGGTGTCAACCCGCGCTTTGTCCCTGGGATCAGAGCCCCACTGCGGCACCGGGGGTGGATGCCTGGTTTCGCTGCGCGGAGAGGCTGTGGGAGGACGCACACACATCCATCCAGCGAGCGGTTCGCCGGTTCTCAGAACGTGCCGACTGTCAGCGGAGAGAGGCGCCTCCTGTTAAGGAGGGTGACCGGGTATGGCTTTCAACCAGAGATCTCCATATCCCTGTGCTAAGTTGTCCCCTCGGTTTGTAGGTCCCTTTTTAGTTGTAAAGCAAGTGAACCCTGTGTCATTTAAACTTTTGTTACCACCTAATTTAAAAAAGGTTCATCCCGTTTTCCATGTGTCTCTCCTCAGGTCTGTCTGTCTCAGTCCCCTGCATGAGGATCAGGTGCCCGTCACACCCCCTGAGGCGCTCGACATTGGCGGTACTCCAGCCCACTGGGTCCAAGCCCTGTTAGATTCGCGCCGGCACCGGCAAGGGCTGGAGTATTTCGTCGATTGGGAGGGCAACGGACCCAAGGAGAGGAGTTGGGTACCAGCGCGGGACATCCTCAGTCGGGAGCTGAGGGAGGAGTTTCATGCTGCGCGAACGGATCACCTGGCTCCCCGTCCTCGGGGCCGTCCGCCTCAGCCGTCGTCCTCCCGAAACCAAATAGGTGGACGGCGTGTGGTTGTAGGTCACCTGGAGGTGACCATGCCTAGAGAGGGGGGTACTGTGATGCCCACCTCGTCCTCGTCCTCACCCCCGCCACGCCGCCCCAGATCCCTTTGCCCCGAATACTAAGTGTCCCAGTACTTTTGTCCACCCTTGTTAGGTCCCCTCGTTCCCTTCACCTTGTGTATCTGGTTTGTATCGTGTCCCACTCATTGTACTCACCTGTTCCCAGTTTGCCACCTCACCTGTCCCTCGTTCCTCGTCCCTATTTATACCCAGCCGGTCCCGTAACCCTTTGAGTTTGTATTTGTCAGTTCATCTAAAGTCTGTGTATCCTGGGTTTAACCAGTTTATGTTTCCTTGTCTTTCCAGACTCGTGTTCCTCGGGGTATACGCTGAATCTCGCGTGGAAAACCCCAGTTTTGCCTAGTTTGGGTTGCCCCCGTGTCGTTGAGAGATTATCTTGGACCTTTTGTTCTTTGTTTTGTTTGTTTGAGGAGTATGGGTCTTGTTTATATGTTTGTTGCCCACTCCGGGTCAATTAAAGTAACTTAGTTTCACTCCTGGAGTGCGTCCTCAGCTTCCCTTCCTTTGCGGAGAGATCCGTGACACCCATCTCTTACTCTAGAGCCAGACTGGGCAATTCATTTCCACAGGGGGGGGGCACATGAAAAATCTGAACTATGTTGGAGGGCCAACGGTAACTTTATTCTGCTCAATTTAAATTTTCTCCCATTCTGTAAAGCAGTACATTTTACAGTTTTACATTTTCGTATAAGCATGTTCAGTAAATATTCATGTAAATGAATTAATTGTGGTGTGGTTCGAAGAGGAAAAAAATACTATAAAAGTACTTTTTTAGACCAACATGGCGGGAAACAATGCTCAATGTGAGACCTGAATTGTGTCAATCCCAAACATCATCATTAGGAATCAAAAAAGCCAACAATAAAAATACTAAATCCACAAATTGCTATAAAAATCAACTGTAAAACATTCTAAGATCAACTGTAAACAATCTAAGAGCAATTGTAAAACAATCTAAAAGTCAGCTGTAAAATAATCTAAGTGTTTATCAACACAAAAAGCATTCATATATGCCAAGTTAGGCTAAAATATGAGATGATAATAAACGAAGTGACTTTTAGGAGCCGAAAGAACTGGCTCCTCTTTGGGAGCCGTGCTACAAGAGCCCTTTCCCGTCGCTGCAAGTGTGTATTGTGCGTATGTGGTATTCACAGTGCAAATTCATACCTAATTTGAGTACATTTATACTGCGTGCTCGGTCCTGCCAGCCCCCACCCGGCCCCGCCCTGCAATTCTTCTTCTGAGACACAATCTTTGGCGGGCCGGATTAAAAAGACCAACAAGCCATTGTTTGCCCACACCTGCTCTAGAGGGTTAACCCTAGAAGTGAGTGCATGGATCTCAAACAGGCCTGAGCCTTATTTAATCAAAAGGATTTATGTTTGAGCATACAGAAGCAACTTCTCCGAGGTTATGCATCTTCCTCTGCGGGGGAAATCTGATTAATGCGCAGGAGAGACCTGCAGGACCCGAGGAGAGCAGATAGACCGATAAAAATCAGGTTAGTGGGCTGCAGTTTGGCCTGTTAGGTTATGAAGCCACGAGCTACCATGTCCGACATCCCCAGATTCAGTCTGAGGGTTTTAAAAGAAGTTTAAGGGCCACAAAGAAGATTTAAATACTCAAATACCAACCTGCGAAAAGTCTGGTGTGGTTAGACCTCACGCCTTGTGTTTAGAAACTGCCTTCTTTAGTTTTGAGTGTCACGATAAACATTGAAAGGGGATGGAGATGACTGGCATTCAGACATTTAAAAGCACAGAAACGTTACTTGACTTGTGAAGTGTTAATTTCATGCCATTAATTTTCTCCACATTGTATCTTATTTTTTGCAATGAATACTTTCAGAAAACTCTCTCACCTTATGCAGACAACATGTATGCATTATATTATTGTATTCCATTCATTAACACTTACAGAAATGTTTGTCCCAATTCCAAGGATTTCCATTTCCATCTATTTGAAGGACTTAGATTTACCTGAAACAGGCCAGTAAACTTTATGTGCTGCATATTTGCAAGTCACATGTAAATGAAACAATTAAGAATGAGATTTATGTAATAATACAAATAAACCCGATATGATCTGAATAAACAACGGCAGATTTGTCTATCTTTAAATAAACCTGATGTAAACAATCTCAAAAATACATTTGATCTAAATGAATCCCAGCTTGATCCAAAGCTCGTCATATTTAAACCAGTTTTAACGGATTCAGTTTAATTGTTTTCATACTTAGCAGATTTATGCAGATTTTAAGGAATTTGAATAAAGAAATTTTAACAATGTAATTATTTATATAAAGTCAAATAAATACAAATGCCTAAAAATAAACCATGATTTATTTTTCTGAGTGAAGAATTTTAAATAAAGGCATTTACAGTTTCCGGTCTTGCAGTGGTGAGTTCCATATTAATAATGGTAGTAAGATTGTTGGCCCAAAAAAATTTTTGTTTCATCCCGGGAGTAAACCAGCATTTTGTGATCGATGTCTTTGCCACCATAAATCCAGCGAAATGCTATTTTACATTGAGTAATCTTTAAGTTGACATCTGATGTGTCATTAAGAAGACAAAGGGTTGGGTTAGGTACATAAGCAATCTCTAGTAAATCAAAATAAACATGCATTTACCGCAGACCAAAGTTTAGACACAATTGGACAGTCCCAACACATGGGTAGAAAGGTCCCTCCTTGCATATCTGACAGTCAAATGTAGCTTGCAGCCCCATCTGGAATCTTTTATAGAGTGAAATATTTGCCCTATGAATATGTACCATATTCTTAGATGTCATAATCAGATCAGATCGCAAGTTCTCCCAATTAACCCGTAAACTAGTACTTTCTAACTCTTTGTCCCAGTGGATTGAATTGATAAAGCTTTCTTGTTATGTTCAATAAGTTGAACAAATATTTAGGAAACTGAAGGTCTACCCACAGGTGGGTTAGTCCACTGCACCATCAGGTGTGAAGGGAGAGAGGAACTTCTAGAAACACCATATACTTTCATTGTATCTGTTATGTACACATATCTTAAAAACACAGAGGTTTATGCCATTCCATGAGATTGATTCTAATTAAGATCTCCCGAGAGGGACTGCAACAAACAAGACAGTATGAATGATGCCACAATGGCTGCATTGTGCCCACGGTCTGAGGCAGCATTCACAGAAAGCTCTGTCTTTTTTTTTCCACAAAGGTTGTGTCCCCAGCACATCTCTGTAGCCTATAGACATCCTGTGGACAAATGCGTTCGTTTCTGACATATGTTACATTATCCATGACACTGAGGCTGGTTTCCCGGGTTGTGGGGTGACTGAATGGAATGATGCGATGAAAAGACACAAAGGTCACACACTCCTGTATTAATCACAAAAGAGAGGTAGCTTGTTTGTTTGGGTGGTCTCTACCTGCTCTAGGTTCGTCAGATCATGGGTTCTAATAATAATACATCAAGGTTTCTCAACCTTTTCAACATTAAGGCCCACCTATCTACCACAGCATGTTGCCAAGTTGGTTACATTAAATGATTTTAAATAACCAATTGTGGACCAATGGCCTGTCTCGATTTTAGATTCACAGCCCAATTAAAAGCCTTCATGGCCCACTGGTGGTCCCCGGCCCAGTGGTTGAGAATCCAGGCCATAAAGGGATCTTTGCAAGACACCATTAAATAAAACAAGTTTGGTTTCCAACAGGTTCTGTAGAAGACTATTTTTCAAAACGAAATGTGAAGAATTAGTTTAACCTTTAAATACAAACCTTCTATATCAATTGAAGAGCTTTTCTGGAACTGTACATCCAAGAATCTTTTTCTTTTTTATGTGCACACACTCAAAAATAAGGGTGCTAGGGAATGTTCGGTGCATGATGACATAAAAGAACCATTTTACTGGACGTTTCTTTAAAGTAGACCCCTTTTCATGAGTGGGATATGCGAGAGTAAAGTACCCTTTTTTAAGTTTAAAAGAAGTTCCAGATAATGTAGAGTTTGTAAAGCTATTAAAGTTAAAATCTAAATCTGTTTTGGACCATTGCGGAACTTTGATTTTAAGTTAAAATTCCAACAATCGATTTACTTTTATAATACATACAGCAGGCCTAATAAAGAATTACTAATGAATCTAGAGGTTGTGTTTGGGCAGGGTGCCTGAGTCCAGTTCCAGAGGATCAATAACTAACATTTTATAAATCCCTGGCTCTGATGTATACCATCACTAAAGATGTATCAGTTGGGTTTTGCACTTCATCAGCAATTAAATTAAAATATACAAAATGCAGAATCTGTGCTCTGGTGTCCTTATTGCCCCCTCTGGCTGGTAAACAAGGCGATGGTAATTGCGATGTGATGACCAGCCAGTGATTCCATCAACACTTGGCAAACACTTTCAGCACTGGACATAAGCATAATGACGCTATTTGTTTTATGGTACAACAATATCAAGCCTCTCCTGGGGTGCTGGCGGTCTGTTGGGAGATTTCACAGTTTGCTCTGTGACATCCAGGAGTGGTTTTATTTTGTAAGCTGGAGATTGGCAGTTCGTGCATTTTAGGCATTTGACCACATGTTGATGGAAACAATATGGCAGGAATTAATTAGATGCACCCTTTTTAAATAGCCAAACCTATTAGTAAAAATAGATTATTTGAATTGTAATCCAACTACTAGTGTGTATTGTAATCCATGTTACTGAACAATAAGCTTAGGGATGTAATAAACCTGAATCACATCTTATTTAATGAGGAAAAGTATAAAACACTGCTGTAATCCACACTCTCCTCTCACAGTGAGACCATCTGGATGCTTTTCTTTTAATTATTCCGGTTCTTTAAACGCTGCATCATTTCTCTTATTCTGATGTTTCGTCATTTCCATTGTAAAATGACGCTTCAAAGAGGAATATGTTTATCGGAAATGAGGAGAAATAATGTCAGCAGTTCTTAAAAACTGAGGCAAAGCTGTTCAGTTCAGTACTTGCAGCTATAAAAGATAAAACAGAACATTTTTGCAACAGTTTCAGAGCTGTATTTGTTAAAAAACTTCCTTCTGAGTGGGACGAGTTTTGCAGGACCCTTGGTGGCTCCTGGCTTGGGTGTTTTCTTCTAGAGAAAACTGCAAATCTGTGCAAAGCATGAAGGTTATCCACACACCAGGCTCACATTTACACAAATGATAAAGGAACCATTCACGGAAACATTCTTTAGGGAGCCAAAACATGGCACCACCCCAGAGCTCCCTCTTCGACACCTTTAATGCTAGGAGTGCCACGCTTCACTTTCCCTCTGAAACAAGAGGAGATCTTTCCCTGCGGTCGCGCTCATGAAAGTGGTTTCAGACACTCTGTGGGCGTCGCGGTCATGGTCCACATGCTTCTCGTGGTTTTGGGCCATCTTCTGTGTTTGTGTCCCACAAGTTCAGCTGCATGGCTGGTATTGTTCCTGATCCGGCCCCTTTCACCCACAAACCCTGCCGTCTTCAGTGTACAAGGGCACTCGCAGTGCAAACTGCCCACTACCCGCATTCCTGCTCCCTATCTTGGAAGCGTTTGTGGGCGATTTAGAGATAGCAAGCCCTTCAGCCAACAGATGAGCTTCTGTAGGCATGACATAAAGAACAAACAGCACATCACGCTCCATTTATAGAGCTGCAGAGAGGGCTATAAAACCAGAGACAAAAAGTCCAATCTCACTGTGGCCGCTCGCCTTTGAGCAAACAAGGAATATCCATTACTTTTTTGTAGGTCAACTCTTTTCATAGACACTGCTCGTTCAACAAGAACATGACTACGTTCGACCCGTTTTAAGATGTAATACATGTTCAGTGCATGTACGCACTTCATATGTACACTCACATCTTAGACTTAGACAAGATAGGAACAAATATTTCAAAAGCATACACAGAGAATGGCTTAAAAAAGGAAACTGATAAAGAACAAAGTATAAAGGCATATAAGAAGTATTAACATTAGTAAAATTAAGATGCATTAGTAACATTAGCAACATTAGTAACATTAAAACACATTAGTAAAATTAGTAACATCGGTGACATTAAGACACATTTGTAACATTAGTACCATCGATACATTAGTAACATTAGTAACATTGATCCATCAGTAACATTGATACATTAGTAACAGTAGTAACATTAAGGCACATTAGTAACATAAAAAACAACCAAACAACTTCCTCCTGGATACATAAAGTACTCTGATTGTGATTGTGATTAGTAACTTTAGTAACATTAAAACACATGAATAACATTCGTAATATTAGTAACATTAAGTCACATTAGTAACATTAAGTCACATTAGTAACATTAAGTCATATTAGTAACATTAGAAATATTAAGACACGTTAGTTACATCAATAACATTAGTAAAATTAATAACCTTAGTAACACTATGACACATTGGTAACATTAAGACACATTAGAAACATTAATAACAATAGTAACATTAATAACATTAGAAACACTATGGTACATTAGTGGTATTAGTAACATTAGTAACATTAATACACATTAGTAACGTTAGTGACATTAAGAGACATTAGAAACATTAGTAACTTCAGCATTGGGTGTTATGTCCCTCTCTTGGACAGTTTTAAAATCCTTCTTATGTTGTCATTGGGACTACAGTTTTGGAGGTTCAGTGGCTTGGCCTTAAATACTAAGTTACTCTGATTTTGTATTTGGGTTCAGTGTGTTTAAAATCTTAAATGCCTCTTTTTTCTTAACTTATGAGTTTCAGATGCTACTCTACAATCTCCTGGAACATCTATTTATATTTCTAGCATTGCATTTAAAGCCTCCTATCATGGTGCACCTTCCTCCATACTTCACAATGTCTGTGGTGTTCTTGGAAATATACATGCACTAACATTAGTAACATTAGTAACACTAAGACACATTAGTAACAGTATTATTAAGACACATTAGTAACATTAGTAACACTAAGACACATTAGTAACAGTATTATTAAGACACATTAGTAACATTAGTAACACTAAGACACATTAGTAACAGTATTATTAAGACACATTAGTAACATTTAGATGCAGTAGTGACATTAGTAAAATAAAGACACATTGGTAATATTAAGAGACATTTGTACCACTAGTAACATTAGAAATATTAAGACAGGTTAGTAACATTAGTAACATTAGTAAGATTAAGACACATTAGTAACATTAGTAACATTAAGACACATTAGTAACATTAGTAACATTAGCATTGGATTGTTATGTCCTTCTCTTGGACAGTTTTAAAATCCTTCCTATGTTGTCATTGGGACTACAGTTTTGGAGGTTCAGTGGCTTGGCCTAAAATATTAAGTTACTCTGATTTTGTATTTGGGTTCAGTGTGTTTAAAATCTTAAATGCCTCTTTTTTCTTAACTTATGAGTTTCAAATGCTACTCTACAATCTCCGGGAACATCTATTTATATTTCTAGCATTTCTAGCATTTACAGCCCCATATCATGGTGCACCTTCCTCCATACTTCACTGTTCTTGGAATTATACATGCAAGCACATTATTTCAAAAGATGATTACTGATTGTTCTCTGTGGAACTATTGTACCTACTGCCAGGCAGTCTTGTCGAATGACTACTTTCCTCCCTTACCATTAGTCTGAGAGTGCGTCTGTCTGGGGACAGTTGGTTGTGGTTTCATGGACTTTCCACTTACATTAAATTCCCCACCAGTAATATTTCTACCCCCAAATCCCCCAACTCTCCTGTACCACCAGGAAACTGAAAGCTTTAACATTTAACAACAGCTTTAAAATTACCTAAATTTTGACCTAATTAATGTGTAAAACAACTAAATTTTCCAAATTTGCCTCTAAATAATAGAACCTTCTACATTGATGTATTGAATGTAAGATTAAGAGGTCTCACAATCGTGCCTTAAATCTAGTTTAAAGGTTAAATTAAGGCATTGGTTTCACAAAATAAAAGCCACTTAAATCAAATTAAGGGGGTTCAGGTTTGTAGCACATGGGGGTGGGGTGGGGGATGTTTCAACACCCCTACTTTTGCTGAAACGCGATTCCACCACCACCACCACTTATATTCATGTTTTGGCCTTTAGCTTTGTCTACATTAGTGCCACCTTCAGGTTTAATCTGTTTACATACATGGAAATGTGCACTTTTAAACAGATGAGTTCAGATGGATGAGATCAGATGGGATTTTGGTGCTTTTTCCTCAGAAAGCCTCTCTATTCAAAGAGTCCATTGTGGCCTCTGATAATGTGTCCATATTACACACATATATTCATGCTTGGTAGAGGGTGAAAACACACACAAACACAAAGGGCAGCATTAACATTTTTTGAAGTGTTTCACCAGTTCATAATTTCTCAATGGACAACAAAAATAGAAACATGAGTTGAAACCAAGCACTCAGTTACGTCAGATTGTTTCTATTAGAAGGCATTTTTGAAAACCATGCGTTGTGGTGAATATATTTTATCTCAGGACCATCTCAGGTCTTTTATGTGTCAAAATATTAAACCATTCACACGTACAGTGGAGTCCAATTGTCTGAGACCACATTGAAAATGTAGATTTTTTTCATGTAAACATGGAAATAAATGACTCAGGACTTTAGAAATTATGGGTATAGTCATAAAGACATATTCTATATTTTCACCATATCTGGGTCACGATTCAAGTGTACACAAATCTGTGCACTCGATGATGTCAATGCCTATAATCGTAAGGTTGTCAAAAAGTCAGACGGTCTCATCCTTTCGACGTGTCCTCAAATGACTCGCAACTGGATCGGATCTATTCATCAGAAGCTTTTGCATGAACACGTGGATTACATGCGGTGGCCTTCAGTACAGACTATTTGTTGTAGGAAGCTGAGTTAAACCAAATCGCAAGAAATTCTGGATTTCATGTTGAAACACAAGCAGTTTGGAGCATTTTTTAAAAACCCCATTTCTTTCCTCTGAGTTCCTACATGGGGCATGAAATCGATTACAATATGGCCTAATTGTAATCGATTTCATGCCCGCTGCAGGAAAAACCAATAAAAAACCAATGAGAAATCAAATGAATCTCAGAAACAGGTAGGAAATATGAGAGCTTTAGTCTAAGTTGCACAAAGATTTGCTTCACATTTCCCTTCAGAAACATATTTTGCTGTGGAAAGACGTCCAATGTCCTTGGAAGACCGCTGCAATTGTCCTACACCTTCACATTGCCCCATTGAAAAGTCCTTATTTAGCTATTCTCTTCAAATTCTCCACCATGGAGACTTAACAGGAAGGTGCTTTTGGACCCAACAGCAGGAACGACTGGCACACATCATATTTCAACTTTCAACAATTATTAGTAGAAAGGATATGAATCGCTGTGACAATAGATTTATTGTGCCGGGGGGGGCGGGGGGGCTGTTTTGCATTGAGCTGCTTCTCTCTCATAGATAGGCCTTGTTGTGCCCGAGCCAGACCAGGCAGATGTGGACGAGAACAATGGAAGCTCCTTCAGCGGAGGGCAGGGCAGTGACTGACTCCACGGGTACACAGGCTCTGAAGAATGCCTGGCACCGGTCCAGAGCCACTGACGCTATGATGGACCCACCTCATCTCCCATGGAGGCCCGGGACAGAGGGGGGGGGACCACACCTTCAAAGGCCGGCCCCTCTCCTTCAGAAGTGCCGAAGACTATCCAGAAGCTCGTTGGGACGGTGTCAGAGCGGAGATTGGATTGTGTCGAGAAGGACGTTGGAGGGGCATCCAGACTGTCTGACCCAGGCTCCGAAGATCAAGACCAAGAATGGCAACTGCAAGCACCTCAGGACAGAGTGCTTTCGGGCTGGGCCGGAGGAAGAGGTCCCCCGGCATCTTGGACCAGATCGGCAAGTTCTTCGGAGGGGATAAGAAGAAGCGGGGCAAGGTGAGGCTGAAGTGTTGACCGCTGCTCGAACTTGATCCATCTTCTTCATTGACCTTCCTAAATAAAAGTGAGCGGTGCGTGTTTCTAAGAACTGCTGAACTGAGAAGTTCTCAGAGAGTGAAGCAGTGTGTTTTTCATCTCATAATAGACCCGTAATATATGGATAATAGCACCTAATCATCTCAGAGAAAGAAGATAAAGGAGCAGAATGTTCTGGGGTTTCCTGTATTTCTAGCTCTGCAGGCAGAGGGAATCTTTTGTCACAATCTGAAGCTGTTACACAGGATTCATCAGTTCTGAGTTTCAATTTTGGCGTCTTGGTTGGGGAGATCTAAATTTCTTCCATGCTAGTTTGAAAAACGTTTACCTTTACATTTTTTTTAGATCATGCTACCAAGTTAGTGTCATTTTAAATGAATATAAATGAACACATGGCATTTATCTGTGTAACATTTAGGATAAAACCCATTTGCGTAAAATGTTGTATCTTTATTTCATACATTTTTGCACACTGGTGTGTAACAACTTCACAAGGTTTGATACAAATGAAAGACATTCATATATGCATATATATTCATGTTGAATAGATAACTCATCACTTCATGCTTGAATGAATATAAATTTGTGATGCATTCGTGCAAATGTTATTCTTATTTGTAGATTAAAATGTAGCTAATATGCTAGTTAATATTCTTTTGTGGAGGTAACACTACAACATCTAATGCTACTCTTGTATAATGATGAACTATGCTGCGTCTTTATTCAACTCAAGCTCATTTATTCTCAACAAAATATTTCGATGTGTGTATATTTCAGGGCTCGTTCCGGGGTCACCTCTCCTCCTCACCCCAAAGACCCCTGCACTCCTCCGCCCGACGCCGTGGAGAGGTGAACCCTGTCCTGCACTTCTTCAGGAGCTTTGTAAGTAAACCTTTTGCAAAAATATATGAGGGAAATTATGGCCGATACCCACTGGGAACAGTCATCTTACAAATGAGTCATGCCACTCATGATGGACCTTCAGAGCTCCCTTCCAGCCCCAGCATGTCATACAGAAACAAATGTACACTGTGCTGTATATAGCTTTCCTTAACACACAGTGAAAACATATTAAAGGCAGTTTAAACAGGACATCATAACGGATTTTCTTCACATGCCTGGTGTGAGGGAGTGTCTCTGATCTAGCTTAGCGTTGATGGGAATTGATGGGAGGCGATCAAAGCCTCTTTACTTTATTAATTATGGGCATATCAGAATTCAATTTTTGAAGTCATATCATGAATTGTCTGGTTTTTAATTAGAATTTTAAACAATTTGGATGGAAAACTGAAGCTGATTTTGACTTTGACTCTGACAAACATGAGTGCAACTGCCCAAAACCTCAATGCAACTACTGCTCCTTTTGTTGGGAGTTCTCTACAAAACATTGTGTGCAGAGGATGTCAGCCGGTTGCCGTCCAAAACTGTCGTCATCTCAGACTCGCAGTCCGTGTTTACACTTTTTTACAAAGGCGCAGGCTTGTCTGTGCATCAGACAGAGATTACACACACTTACTTCACTTCTCTACTCTGATCTTCACAGAGGCTTTACATCATGGCCTCTCAGACGGGAGGTAGAACAGATGTGTGATCACTTTATTTGATGAGTTACCTTGATAGAACAGGACAAAAAAGAGTTCAGGACAAAAATCTGTTGCATTCGTTCTACAATCATATAGTCCAGGCAGAACCAGTTAAAATAAAGGAGTTATGTTGTGTTGTTTCGAAAGCAATATAAGGATTTCAACAAAAGATGCACCATTCCCACTGTATCTATTACTGAATTTAAACAAGAATACAATATAAACTCTCTGGAAACTTTCTGATTATTGTTGCCTAGAGGGTAGATGCATGCCTCACCTTGCTCATCAGCTACAAAACGTTTAAGCAATATTAAGCAGGAATATGCAGAGGAAGCAGTTGGACTTATCAGTGATTCTGATTAATTGAACTTTGTCTCTTGAAGATTCCATTCACTGAATGGCACTTCAGATCTAATGCCTTGCAATTTTATCCCCACAGGTTTCTTCTCCTCGTCCCAAGTCCAGGGTAAGTGTCTTTCTGTTCCCGTCCCACTCATCTGTTTTGGTTCACATTTGAAAACAATCTTGGATAATCAGCATTAACTTTGTCGCATATCCTACATCATACCATTGTTTATTTTTTATCAGCCATAACTCAGTAATTGCATTTAATTTAATCTTAACAACAGTGGGGTGCAGGACCCTTCAGAATGAACATTAGAACTTGTAAAGGGGTTTTGTTTCTTACTATACCGTTATTTAAAGTTAAAATAATAATAATGACAACCATAATCAGTTTAAAAAAGAATGAAGACTGTAAGATGATTCCTGTGGAAATGCACATTACTCTACATATTTACTTTTATATAAACTTTAAGCCTCCTATGCAAAATGAGAACTCACTGAGAGAAGTGAAGGAACATTCTTAAACTGGAATGTACATTAATTCTCTAATTTTCTAAACACAGTGGAAAGGGCAGCTGATATTTTCAAATTTATGTTCAAAAATAAATTAATGAAGATATATTTGATTGCTGTCGTAACTTTACTTAGCATATCATGCAGCCTCACTGTTTGCAAAAACTCCTTAATAATGCCCTGACCCTCTTATTCGATCTTCTACAGAGACTTTGAATTTAATTGCGTTTTATTCATTTATCCCATCACAGCTCCCTGCTCATTCTGCTCCGATAACCTGCCAGTCATTTTAATCCTTTGATTTTGCTTTGTTTCTTTTCCATGTGCAGTGGAGGGAGATCTTGGGCCTGGTATGTCTCCTAGCTTTGAATGGAGCTGTGTTTGCATTCAGTCATGAACACTGGCATCACCCGAAATCCTGTCCCCACTCTCCTGTCCTGTATTCTAATAGACCTGCCCACCTCCCTAACCGTCCTTTCCCCTCCCTGTGAAATAACCGACCTGTAAGTCTAGTCCATGTGATTCATGGTGGTTGTAATGACATTTATTTATTCCATGTTCACGTGTAAACGGGTATTTCAGAAAATTTCACATTTTCATTTTTAAAAAATATCAATCACATTTTGTAGCAAAAAAACAAAATGCCAACAAAAGCATGCAGGTGGCGCCATAACATTGAGCTGATTAGCACTAGAGACAAATCAGGGGGGGGCGTAATCATCAGAGACAAGGCGTTTGGCTGCCTTGACTTGAACCAAGTTTGTTTTTTGAACTATTACGTTGAATATAACAGCGTCCGAAGTGACTCTGATATCTCGGTCCCTGATTACTGGAGGGACAGAAACTCCTCCTGAGTGTACACAGACCAAAACTCTCAACCAATTTGACACAGTAGGACTCTGTAAACATTGGGACTGTAGATGAAAACCTGACGTAAACACACGGTGACATCGTATGAGTGGCGCACAGTCTGATAAAAAACGGTTCGTTTTCCAAACGAGTTTTCAAAAATGATAAAAATTAGTTTTCGGGACAAATACCCGTGTACGTGCGGACATGAATACTTTAAAGAATCCTCGAGTGAAAGGGATAATCCAGCTCATGATGCTGACCAATGGCCAGCCATTTTACTTCATGCTGTGTTTAACGGGGCCCCCTATCTGTAGACTAGGGTATGACAGAATGCTTTAACATGATGTCAACTGATCTGACCATCTCTAGCATGTCCCAGAGTGTCCTTGCTATCAGTGCTGAAAGTGTTAGTGTGGCCTGAGGATCAGAACTGGACTGCCTTGACTTGAACCCAGTTTGTATTTTCTGACATTCTTATCCAGAGTGACTCTGTGCTTCTGGATGACTTTGAGACAGCACGACTGTTTCTGAATCGAAGCCGGTAAAGCAGTTTTCTGTCCTGGGGGTCTAGAGGCAGAGCTCATTTTCTTCCCATCTTAGCCCTTCACTCTCCCTCTCGTCTCCATCAGTGTGCTGGGCCGATTACTCCCCAGCACCCCCTGTGTCATAATCAAGTATTTACAGTCTACAGGCTCTTTTGGGGGGGATCAGAGTGTGGCACTGAGAGAAAATGAGCTTATAGATAGCACCAAGATACTTTCAGTCATACTTTACACTTTCTATCTCTTGTAAAGCATGCACTCTTTGAGAAGTAATGGTCAAATGCTTTAATGATACAGAATAATAGCATTGAAAAAGGGATAAACTAGGAGAGATACTCAAATATCTCCTTTTTGTGTTCAAGACACACTCATTTTTTGTCTGTGCCATGCTCACAGTGTCTCTAACCCAGTCCTTCGGGCTGTGTGTGTTCTCTGTGTTGTTCGTGAGATGTGCATGTGATGTAAAAACCTGAGCAACTGGGTTCTTTTGTATGATTTAATTACATGGTTGATTAATAGAGAGACTTTCCAGATACTATAATCCAGTTATGTATTGATGCAGCTGCTGTGTGTCTTGCATTTCAGGACTGAAATGGATTTTAAAGAACATTTCATGATGAATGCATTTATGTATCGTCGCTGTCTGGCGGAAACCTCGTAACTCCGCTTTGGGTCTTTGTTGTTTTTTTTTCATAAATCGATACTATTGGTCAGTTTCCACGTGGGCCTGTAAAATTTAGAAATTATTAACCAATGAAAAGTGTTAAAAACAGTTTTACCCGTTTTGATGACACTGTGTTCATTTATTTAGAATATACATTTGGACATATGAGGTTTGGCCCGACAGCGACGATATATTTATACAATTGGAGCACAAAAAATGCTCCAAATGTACAAAGAAAAAATTGATCTTCTATTCATTTTGATTGTTATGAATCCTCAAAGTATTTCCTTCTCCTTTTAACTGACTATAGCAAAAACTTGTTTGGAGTGGGATCCCATTAAACTAAGTATTGAAATGGAGAAAGCATGCAGATCACCTTAAGAAACTAAAGTATCTTCAAAGTCTCAACCTTTATTAACAATGTTGTTAATGATCATACAAATTAACCCATAGATTTAAGCTTATATTTATATAGTTACTGTCGAACAGAACACAACATCTCCATCATAATTCCAGTTCTTATTTTTCTAAGTGGTCCAAAATTAAACACCACATTTTCGTTCATTGAAATTTAAGAAGGATTACAGAAATTAACCAGTGAAAAGTGTGGAAAATAGTTTGACCAGTTTTGTGACGCAGTATTCATTTATTTAGAATATACATCATTTTTTGAGTTTCCTGAAAAATAGCCATTTTGGACATATGAGGTTTCTGCCTGACAGTGCCGACATATATATATATATACCAAATATGAGACATATGTACATATGTGCATTCAAACACACATACAAATACTCAAGATAGTTGACACATAATGGAACATCAGATCCAAACGTACCGACATTAGGAAAATCACGGAGTTGTAGCCTAACACTCTTGATTTCCTCAACAGTTGCTCAACCTCAACAATTTAAAGAAACTATTTATTCCAGCATAATGTCCAGCGGTGGGCTGGTGCCATCAGTGTTTGTTGATGATATTTTTTTTAGGCTTCGCCATCGACGCGCAGTGGCGAGAGTATCAGATCCCCCCACAGACGCCGCAGAGAACAGAACACACTCTCCAGAATCTTCAGCCTGGTGAGCCCACAGCAGCGCTGTCGCTTAATTAAAGGTCTCTCAAAGGTCACCTGAGGTTGCGTGGCAGCGAGGATGATATTTGGTGTGACATAAATGTATTCCAGGGTCACCGAGAACATTAACATCTCTGACATGTGACTTCTTCCAAATTCATTTGAGTGAGGCGTGGTGAATAGTGATCGGGATGCTGGGAACGTTTCGTTTCAATATTCTAATCCTTAAAGCATGATGCTCAAGAACTGTTCTGCGGGGTGTGCCTCGGTTTATAACCGGCACGCTCCGCAGAGGTTCTGAGAATATGAAATTGCAGAGGAACCCTCTGAGGAAAACATGCTTTGAAACATTCTTTGGGGAATTTGTCATGCATTACAGGAAAAACATTTATTAACTCATGAGGATTTAATATACATCCAAAGTTTGAAAATCCCTTTTGGAGATAAGGAGATAGGTTCATGTGAGGTCACATTTATAATTCAATTTTGATGCCCCTTTCTTGAGGTGCACATGACTGCTATGACTTTACATGTGTCTTTTTTGCCATTTCATTCATTTCATACAAAAACAGAATTGACAGAATTACAGGAAATTAAGAGCAAATGTGAACAGATTATAGCTGATTAATTGGTAAAACAACGGAATATTTCCTTTACTTTTAAAAATTGTGCCCCTTAAATACCTGAACCTCCTGAATGAATTCTAATGTAAAATTAAGGGTTCAGTTTCACAAGTTAATGGACACTTCGTTCGAATGAAGGGGTTTGGTGATTTTTTTTTGTTCCATAGGAGGATCCATAGTTTTTTAGGGGTAAATTAAGGTAGGGTTAGGCAGATTTTATGTTGTCTTTCATAGTGATTAGTGCAACCGTTCATGTGCCTAAATCTTAAATGTGAGGCATTAATTCAGAAGGTTCTATAGTTTATGAGGGAAATTTACCTCTTAATCAGATTTAAATAGCCCCCCCCCCCTCCCCCGCCCCACACACACACACACACACACACACACACACGCACCTTAAAAAAATGCTTAAAGTGACTCCTTGGTTCAAACGGCCCCCCTGCCTCAGGACAGTTAGACATAATGCCCAGACCTGATTCTGCTGGCGGCCTCCCTCCGCCTCGCCCACCTGCATGACTCTGATCCCCAACATCCTTATTCATCAAGCCCTCGACATCGTGTTCCCTCCTCGCTGGGCGGAATTGTGCGTCACCGCTGTTTCCTTATCTTCCCCATCTTCTCGTTTCCATTACTAACAAACATCTCATCTCCCACCGAAACATCTGCTCAGAAGATCTGGCTACTGCGAAATCAAACACTTTATTTTTACCCCTCAAAATCACCTTAATGTCGACCTTCAACTTCCATACAGGAAATGAAGGAAAATTAAGAGGAGATTAAAACTGATTAAGGGGTAAAACTTCTGAACTCTACCTTTTACTTTTTCAAAATGATACAAACTATAGAAGCTCCTGAATCAATGCCTTAAATATAAGATGAAGAGTTTTCGCAAAAATCAAATTTTAAGGTAAAATTAAAGCATCGGCTTCACACATCAACAGCCACTTAATTCCAATGCATGGGTTTGGTGTTTCTTCAGGTGTAATTTAAGGCACATTTTAAGTCCAGTACGTTTCAAGGTGACGCATGCAGCCATATATCCGACCCTGCTTTGCTCAGTCACTTCGCTGCAACTTCAGACTTGTTACATCACGCATGAACGATAATTTATTGGCGTGTTGCATTTTATTATCCAGGGAGATCTAGAGGAAAAAGAGGATTTTCTTTTAGATCTTCTTTATTATATCATTGCTTTACTGAGCTTTCCCTTGACTTGTTTATAAATTTATGCTCGGTTTTTTGTTTTTAAATACTGGATTTTTCCAGCAATGTTTCAAAAGCTTGTGGCTTAAAAGGGGTTAAAGATAGAGACATATTGTAACATAGAAAAATGTTGGGCATGACCTGAAGTTTATGTGGGGTATAAATATTCTCATCTAATTTGCATATTATGATGTCAT
>JBBMFX010000134.1:3360533-3375193 GCA_037832545.1 Rhabdalestes septentrionalis | reverse complement strand
ATAGAGATGGAGTAAGAAATGTATATAGAAAGAGCAGAAGAGAGAGGAAAGGGGAGAGGTAGAAAGAAACAGAGAGAGAGAGATAAAGTGAGAGTTGGAGAGAGAGAAACAGAGAGAGAGAGAGAGAGAGAGAGAGAGAGGTGTAGGGGGGAAACCCTTTATTAAAAATCTGCAAATTTGTTATTGGACTTTTGGTTGTGTTTTGGAGTGTTTCGGAGGCTCTTTCCATTTAACACGTGATTAACTAGCATGGAGGACGGGGTGGATCTGTTAAAGGAGCATTGTCGAGGGAACTCTACCCGCTCCCACAGCAGATGTTTGTTCGTAGGCAGAGCGAGGAAGTGTGGGCCATTTCCCCACGAGAGAAAAGTGTGGAGGTTTTTGGGGTGTTAAAAAAAAAAAAAACAAGGAATGACACTTTGGTGATGTTGGATAATTCTCTCTCTGTGCTTCTCTCGGCAACTTTGGAAAGGGACAGCAGCTGATGAAATTTTGGACAGTACTGAAAGCATAAAAAACTTTTTAACACTAAAGAAAAACTAATATGCTATAAACAGCGAAGGCAAATACACTGATATACAGCAATTTGAAAGATGTGTCATTAAATGAGAATGGCCAAAGTTGGAAGATCCTAAAGTGGTATAGTTAGGAACCACTCATGCATAAAAAGAAAAGATAAAATAAGATAATATAAGATACATTAAGATAATATATGTAAGATAAGATAAGATAAAATAAGATAAAATAAGATAATATAAGATAAATTAAAATAAGATATATAAGATAAGATAAAATAAGATAATACAAGATAAATTAAGATAAGATAAGATAAGATAAGATAAGATAAGATAAGAACTCATCTTTAATTATCCTGAGGGGATTTTTTGTCATTAGCATGCTCATTGCAACAAGAAGATAATATGACAATAGAAATTTACAAAAAGACAACATCAATAGTGCAACAACAAGGACGTTATTGTAGACAATTAACTGTAAACATCACATGATCACACATCATTCACAATGTGACATTTTTTATAAAAGGATGCAGCTACATTTAACTGACCTAGCCGTTAACATAGCAAACTCGCTAACTATAAACTTTTGGGATCCTGATGAAAAAATATCTGTTTTTAAACAGTGGAGCAAAATCTATGCAAAATTGGCAGGCAATTGGATCAGAATATCAGAGCATGGGAAAAATCTCCACTTACATTTAGCTTGATTTGTGTAGAAAACTGGCATGATTGACAGCTTGACTGGTGCATGCAGCAACAAGCTAGCATATTATAAACAGTGACATCACAAAAGTAATGTCATATGTAGTACCCGGTGGAAGCATGTTGAGTTGAGGTGTAAATAAGCAGTAAGTTGATCACAGAAGTAAAAATAGCTCTACCATCCAATACAGTCTCCTGACTAAATGCATATAGTGCAGTTCCTGTGTTATGTTCTTAGTTCTGGTCAGTGGTGCGTGTTAAATTACATTTTCCCACTTTATTTTTTCAGTACTGCTATATTAAAATCGAGCCATTTGAGCCTGATTTGAACTTGGATATGATAAGCAAAGTTCTGTCTCTGGGAGCCAGATGGTGGTGCACTGTGTAGCGTTGTTGCCTCACTCCTCCTGGGTTGGGGGTTCGAAACCAGGTCGTGATCGTGTGTGTGTGTGTGTGTGTGTGTGTGTGTGTGTGTGTGTGTGTGTGTGTGTGTGTGTATGTGTGTGGGGTTTGCATGTTCTCCACATGGTAGTGTGGGTTCCCTCCAGGGTCTCCGGGTTCCTCCCACAGTCCAAAGACATGCAGTTATATGAACTGGGGATTCTAAATTGACTGTAGTTGTAAGAGAATGGTGTATGTGTGTGTGTGTGGGTTGGCACCCCACCCAAGGTGACTCCCTGCCCTGCGCCCGTAGACCCCTGGTACCATACCATGTTGATAAAGAGATCGGTGGTCCCCAGCCTTTATTTCGTCACGTACTGGTTTAATATCAGAAATCTTTTTCAAAATAAAACATAGTTTAGACTCTGATAGTAAATAAGACGGATATACTGTACGTTTTTTTCTTTTTTCTGTGCAGCCCGGGGGTTGGGGACCACTGAGTTAAGGGATGCCTTAATATCAGAAGCGTGCGATTAGCAGACCTTCCTCCAAGCCAGCGAATACTCCCACTGTAGCTGTTGTAAACATATTGCTCACTCTGATTGGTTCTTTGTGACCTGACCCACAAAAACAGAGAGAGATAGAAAGAGAGATATAAAAAGAGAGAGAAAGAGAGAAATGAATAGAGAGAGGTAGAGATAGAGAGAGACAGAGATGAAGAGAGAAAGATAGAGAGAGAGAGAAGAAGAGAGTTAGAGATAAACAGAGAAACAAACAGAGAGAGATAAAGAGAAGAACAGAGAGAGAGAGATTAACAAAAATCCCAGACATGTCCACCATCATTGTTCCATAGACGATTTGCTGAAAACGTTGTAGAAGACTGTAAGGAGATAATATGAGTAGATAGGAGGTGTCAGTAATTAACTGGTCCTCCCATTCATTTGGGCGACTGTTCTCAGATTGATCAACTGTAAGTTAAAGGGTAAATATTGACAGCAGAAGGAGAAAACAACACAATATGAACCCTGCCACATACTCCAGATGATGTATCAAATGGTCTAAATCCTCCTGAGAAACAAACAAATTCTTACTCTGTTTGTGCTTAAAAAAACACCTTACATTGCTTTGAATATATGTTTTATTTTAGTTTCCCAGCATGTCCACTGTAGAGGAAAACCGGACGATTTTCCTGTGAACACAGAACTTAATTTAGAAAATGAAAAAAGTGATATTAACCCAAGAACACATTCAACTTGTTTAAAACTATAAAATTCTGTATCACTCTGCTGTTGCGTGTTGCTTGCAGGGACAATGAAACCTGTACTTTAGTTCAACAGTGAGTTATGAGTCTAGAACCTCCTCTGGATATTTAGGGGAGATAGTCTTGGCGGCGTGGGTTCTTTTCTGTTCTACAGAGGAACATTTTGCATTTTTTGCTCCTCATGTGTGTCTCGCCACTGCAGTCCTTGTTTCCAGCATGCAAACCCGTCACAGGCCACATCACTGGAGAACTGGTCGTCCTCTACAGAACACTATAGGGCTTGATGGGGAAATTCCAG
Organism: Rhabdalestes septentrionalis; assembly: GCA_037832545.1. Taxonomy (NCBI): domain Eukaryota; kingdom Metazoa; phylum Chordata; class Actinopteri; order Characiformes; family Alestidae; genus Rhabdalestes; species Rhabdalestes septentrionalis. The sequence continues at coordinate 3,372,033 of JBBMFX010000134.1, read as the reverse complement.
ATACTGAAGGAAGATACAGGTGAACAATATGTCCATTATAAAGGACGTAAACGAATGGGCCGGGTCTCGGGAGGGTACGGGTAAATCTGTTGACAGCAGTGACGTTAGCTTCCAGGAGAGTGAGAGGATCCACCTTGACCCTGAGGGGCAGCGTGAACACCAGGCCGGGGGAGGCAGTCTGTGCCTATAGCCCTCATCCTGCCCTCGTGTGGCAGGTGAACAGACAGGGGCCTCACCCTCATGCTGTAGGACCCCCACTTTACATTCCCTCCAGAGGGTACAGGCGCCCTGACGGATGCACCCTGCGATCATGGGCACACCTGCCTGGCTGTAAACACCACAGCAAGGGTCAACGCCGAGTCAGGCGGGGGTAGGACCCTTCGATTTTGCCGCAACACCTTATGCGCAGACGCCTCTGTCAACAAAGCGCCTCGCAATCTCCCGACAGAGGCAGACGTGGCCCACGCTTGTCCGTTTCTCTCGCTGACGTTAACTGGCATGTCCGGAGCCAAAGGGCATCGGGTGCCAGGCCGCCTGAACAAAGAGAGGAGCGGTCGGAGCGCAGCGGCCCTGGTCAGCGTCCCCTCGCACAACACGCGGCCCTCCAAAGGGTCCTGACCTGAGGCTCTGGGGCGAACCAGCCCAGCTGAAGTTATTCGTGTCGAGTCCCTGTCTCCTCCGCCATCTCCTCCCTCACGTAAAGAGCGGCGACTTGTTTACCAGAGTCCCAGCCCTGCTCGCCACGCCGTGCCTTAATTGCATTATCCGCTTTAACATTAGCAAGTTTAGGTCGGACGTCTCGCATCAAGGCCAGCACGGAGATCTTGATTTGGGCGGAGGGGCATTAGGGGGCGCCTGAGAAGTCCAGCCTGCTCCAATCTGACGGCTCGGCCGCCCCTGCCGGCCTCGGCGACTTTGAATGTTTCGGAGGTTAAACAACACAAATGGCGATGCTTCGCGACCCTTCCTAAACGCGTCAGTTCTTTCATTTTGTTTCCTTTTCCTTTTTTTGGGGGGGGGTTGAAAATCCAAGCCGTCTTCGATGTTGTGCAAACATTTTATGCCGAGGGGGCCAACACAACAGAATTGTTGAAAAAAAGTGTCTTTTCACACGTTAAGAGATGTTAAGAATGTTTTGTTGGATTTTTTTTGCTTTTCTTTTTCTTTTGGAGATCTTTCCGGACCGATTCTCCTCTAGATGGGATGGAGTTATTAAATGGCGCCATGGAACTTAAAGCAGATCCTGGCGCCCATCGTTAGCACCTTCAGACAAACGCAACCCAGAGATACATAAATAAATAAATAAATAAACATAACGCGGAAAGTACGGCCAGGATAACTGCGCAGAACAGAAGGAAGAATAAAAAAAGTGTCATTTTTCTTTTTCTCTGTTTTTTTTTTTACCAGCTGAGCTGTCCATCGTCTTTTGGCATTGCACGTTTTCCTGTGGACAAAAAGAGAGGAGGCGAGAGGATGGGGGGGGGCAGCAAGGAAGTGAGAAAGAGAGAGAAAATTTGAGAGAGAGCGAGGGAGAAAATGAGGAAAAACAGACAATGAGAGAAAAAGCAGAGAAAGCTAAAGAGCGAGGGGATAAATAAAGTGAAAACGAAGTGAAAATAGTGGAGGGGGGAGAGAGAGAGTAGGGAGAAGGATTGAACTGTAAATGTGAGTAAAATAAAGAAAGAAAAGTAAGAGAAAGGTAAAGAGAGGGGGAGAAGGTAGAATAGAGGAAAGTAAGATGAAACAGTAAAGAGTGTGAGTTAGAGAATAGCGGAGAATAAAGAGAGAATGAGACAGTAAAAGAGACACAGTAAAAGATGTATGATGAAGATAAAAGAAAAAAATAAGGGAAAGAGAAAAGAGAAGGAATAGAGGAGAGATATAGTAAGACAGTGTAAGATAGAGAAACTGAGGAAGAGAATAATCAAAAATAGAGATAAGAACAAAAACAAGGGAGAAGCAAAAGAGGGAGATAGAGAGATGAGAGAGTGAAGAAAGAGAGGAGAGAGAGATGAAAGAGAGGAGAGAGAGAAAGAGAAGAGAGATAGTGGAGAGAGAAAGAGAGAGTGAGAGAGGAAAGACAGACAGAGGAGATAAATGAAAGAGAGAGGAGAGAGAGAGACAGAGTGAAGGAGAGAAATACATAGAGAGGGAGATAGAGTAGATAGAGAAGAGAGTGAAGAGAGAGAGGGATGGAGAGAGAGAGGGAGATGGAGTAGAGAGAGAAGAGAGTGAAGAGTTAGATAGGGATGCAGAGAGAGAGAGAGAGAGAGAGAGAGTGTGTAGAGAGAGAGGGATGGAGAGAGAGGGAGAGGATCAGAAATTGGAGAGAAAAAGCGAGAGGAGAGAGAGAGAGAAAGGAGTTCTCGAGCACAATCGATCTTTGTTGAACAAACTCTGAGCAGATGGCGTCGCGCGTTTGTGACACATCGCCTCCCACACTGCTGATTGACTCACCGTTTGTCACGATCGTGACAGATTAGCCTCACAGAGAAGCTACTGTACGAGCACCCAACCACTAAATATAAACACGCCGGGGTCCGTTCCCGCACCGCCGCCAAGGCAGGGGATGCCTCTGATTTCCGGACCGGATCGATCTCGCGGAACAAGTGAGCAACCGGGTTCCAATCGGGAGGTCAGAGATGAAGTGGCACCAGCATGGTGCCGCGGTTGGACTGGAGTTCACTACTTCAGGGCCGTCTTCCAGCTCCTGCCCTCAGTTATGGGCTACTAGAGACAGAATCACATCATTCCCGTCCTCCAAAACCTCCAATTACCCATCCATTCACTTCAAAATTCTTCTGCTCACCTTCAAAGCTCCAAACCAGGCCCCTTCCTTCCTCTCGGGTCCACTCCACCCCCTCTCCTTCTCTTAACCATCTCCTACATCTACCTGTCCGGGCAAAGCACCCTACCGAGCCTTCTCTGTTTCCACCCCTTCCCTCTGGAACTCCCAACCACAGTCCATCACACAATGTACAGACCTGGCAACTTTCAAGTCTCTGCTCAAAACATCTCTCCAAATCTGCTTACAGCCTCCAACCGCTTCTTTTTTCAACCACACCCATGTGTTCCACTGGTACTTGTGCTGTTTTTCTATATAAGTTTTAAATACGCTTTGTTTGAACTTTCTGTTTACATGTAAATGTGTCAATGTAAATCTATTAGCGGTGTGCAAATTTTGCGCCGCTATTTGTATTTGTAGAAAGGGGAAAAGTATTCGTATTCATATTTGTATTTGTATTTATATTCAAGTATTTGTATTTGTATTTGTATTTGTATTCGATTAATAGTATTTGTATTGTACATGTATTCGAGTAAAATTCCTAAAGCAGCACGAAAACTCCTGGGGGGTGGTTGTCCTGAATACAAATATTTTTTAAGAAATCTGTCCGAATAAGATTTCTGAAAAACGTATTCGGTTTCGGCTCCACCCCTATAATCTATTATTGTAATGTAACTCCATGTAACATGTCTTTGAGTGTCTTTAAAAGAGCTCTGTAAATAAAATATATTATTGTCATTAGATAGGCTTTTCGAGTGCGTGTGTTTTAAGGGGACAGAGAAGGGGGGAGCCGGATAAACCTGAATGAACGTACCGGTCCGCAGAGACAGAGGACGGAGAGATAGCGAAGTCTCTATCACTGATGAGTATCAGCTATTAGCAGCTCTCGGCTGGATGTTCTCCAGAGCTTTGGTAGCTGCGCTTGCTCCTTATCACGCCTGTCCACCTGTCACATTTGGCCCTCCATTTACTCCCTGCTGTATTCGTCACACACACACACACACACACACACACACACACACACACACACACACACATGCGGCCGAGAGGCCTTCTGTACACACACGTGCGTGATCCGCACTTCCACAGATGCAACATTCTTCCTCGCGAGCACAGATGACTGCGTTTTCTGCTGTAGCATCTCGCGTTGAGCAATCAAAGCTACGGGCTACTGTCCGAGGCGATCGCATCAAGCTATTTTTACACGGCGCAGAGCCAGCGGAATAGTTGGTGGAAGGAGAGAGAAGGAGAAGGAGAGCAGGAGAAGGAGGAGAGGAACCTCTCGACACTTGTTAAAACCACAGGTCACTTTTGTAGGGTATTAAAGGAACGAGCAGCTCTATTGTGACACTTTGAGTCAGGCTGCATAAAAGTACCACCCCTTCCTCCTCTCTCCCTTTGTGATGTTCCATAAAAGCTCACACAATTTGACACTAATGTCTAACCTCCCCCCCCCCCCCCCACCACACACACACTTCCATAACCCTCCCTTAATGTAGCCGAAATAAAGTCCTTCCCCTGAGGAGACGTTGGCATTAGAGTCAAGCCAAAGTCGTGATAGTGCCACCAGAACTGCGCCACCCGTTTAGCAGCTCGTGCCGCTCTCATTGACTCGCCTGGATTAGAGCTGTGTGCACGCATGTGTGTGTATAAGTGTGTGTGTGTATATGTGTGTGTGTGTCTGTGTGTGTGTGCATGCACCAACCAGCCTCTTTCCCTTTCCCCAACACGATCCGCAGCAACAGAATGGGGTCAGGGGCGTGTTAGGAACGAAAGACGCGGAGATTGGGTGAGATTAGCTCATTTTTTTGAAGCCCCCATACCCCCAACACCCCCCCCACCCCTCCCCTTTTTTTTTTTGAGCGGATCGTTCATTTTGACAACAAATATCCCGCGGGCCAGTCGATGACGGCCACTGGGTGACTTGGGCGAAAAAGACAAAAAAGAAGAGAAAAGAAAAAAACAAAACAACAATGTGTTGATTTCGATCCGCTCTGCCCTTCTGTCCACGCCGGTTATGTAAATAAACTTGTCAGTCGCGAGGGTGAGGGTGACCGGGTGGGGGTTAAAGCTAATTTCAGACCTCCCGCTTCAGATTATGTCAAAGACAAGAGGGAGCAAAAGGGAGAGGAAGAGAGAAAGAGGGAGAGAGGGAGAACGAGTGACCTTTGAAACCGAAAGCTGTCTATGCGGCTAATTTGCTAGCCCCAGCGCTAAAGTGCGGGGTCATTCCTTCCATTGTCCATCTCGTTAGAAAAGCACCGCGGAATCTCTGGAGCATGACCTGCGGAAGGAGGGACGTGTTGTTCCCTTGAATTAATGTGATACATTTCCCTCTGAGCAAATTCGGCCGTTTCTCTCCTTGCGCCGCAAAGTCGCCAGGCCCCGGCTAGGCTAACACGCTAAAACCGAGTTCCGTGTTTCATGTTTCAGGCTGTGGATCGGAACTGAAGATCGTGACCCTCATTCTGATTGGCCTTTGTTGTACATTTTGTTTACAGAGCACTTTTAAAGGTATTCAAAGACACTTTACATACAACTGGAGGCTTTACAATTGATTGAAAAACACATTTTACATGAAAACATTTAAATCTTTTAAAAAAGTAGGAACAAATGAACAAAATGAACTTCGCTATTATCTTCACTATCACTATATAGACTTCACTATCACTATATAGAACCAACGTGTTATTGTTTATCGTATTTCTTTTCAATCTTGGTGGCTTTGCTGACGTAAGGAATATTTTACTTTGTCCATATTTTACCTGTAGTGAAAATATTTCATTCATTTTTCTGTTTCTTTGACAGACAAGCTGGGATTTTTGTCTTCCTCTAAATCTCTTTTTCCATTTTTTACTTTGAAAGAGTACATTTGTAGAATTAGAGGTAAAAATAGTAGTAAAATAGTAGTACTATGACTAGTACTACTAATAATAAAGGTATTCAAAGACAATTGGAGGTTGTACATTTCATTGAAAACTTTAAACCCCAAAACATTTGACATATAATGGTAATATTTTCAAAGTCTACATTTGAAGTACACTGGCTGGGGGTCCGCAGTTGAACAGCACAGAGCACGAATACCGCCCCCTTCTCTTTTTGTCTTTGCTGACCAAATGGAGGCTTTGTCTTCCCCTTAATCTCCTCATCCATCCTTTTACTCTCCCTTCCACCCCCCCACCCCTTGTGTTGTTCTCATTTGAAAGAGAGCTTCGCATTGCTCTTTTGTGTCGACTCCTATCCTCTTTTGTTCTCTCCCCCACTCCTGATTTGAGCAGATTGTGAGAGAGAGCGATGATCGCGTTGCCTCAGGTAAGATTTTGTAGGTTTACATATCAAAGTCACTAAATATCTTTTTCTCTCACACACGGAAGAGAAGGGGAGGAATGGGTGGAGGGGGGTGAAGGGGGGGGTGAAGTCTCTCTCTCTCTCTTTTTTTCCTAACAGGCGATTGTTTGTGTAAGCACATGAGAGGAACAAATCCAGCGAAACAAAAGGGATTACGGGGCTCTTCTGCTGTTGTGTTATTTATCTATTTCACTCTCTTCCTTTTTTTGCTTCTGTCTTTCTTTCTTGCTTTCTTTCTTTACCCCTTTCAGAGCAAAGTGTCAGTGCCGCCGACATCAGCGTGCAGAACCCTGAGTAAACACAGGGAGCAGGGGAAGGTGTGTGTGGTTGGCAGGGAAAGGAGTTGATCTCTCAACTCTTCTTACACTTCTGCGTTCCCATCACGCCGTCTCTCCCTGCGCCGTTCCTCCCTCTTCCCCTCAGAGGACGCGTTGATGTTATTTCTTGCCTGCATCAGCATGGGAAAGTTACTCTGGTGCATAAAAGCACCTCGATAACAACTAAAAACCAAAAATCTATGTGAATATAGGTGTGAATGGCGAATGGCCACATTTTCTTTCTTTTGTTTCTTCTGAGGGATCCGAAATCCAATGAGGCTGGGATGCTTCAGAATGGTCCAATCATGTGGAATCCATACGCTGTATAAATAAAGCACCGCTCTGACCCATATAGCAAACATTTTGACGCCGTGACATCCTCCTGTTTCAAAATGGCGCAATTTATTTCCAGGCCCCGGGGACGTGTGTGCGTGTGTGATGCTCAGAAAGAGAGGGTTAAAAGACATAATGCTATTGATTTGCTTGTGACTCGCACAAGTGGTGCTGCAACATAGGGCAGTGGTTGAGTGATTGTGTATCTGTGTATGTGTGTGTGTGAACCACATCAGAGCTGTGCTGAGCAGATATGACAGTGTTTTGGTACGGTCATCATGTCCCTCTGCTTGATGCTTTGTAATGCAGGGCTGTCAGACCGGGGGCTCTAATAGGATCCATATGGGGCTGAGGGTGTCGGGACACTGGCGCTCTCAACACCGCCGAGAAAGTGAAGTAATAATGAATCAAGAGGCTTCCATCAAAGATAACCACGCTCTTTGATAGCGCTTAGCGTGTCAGTCCGGGTTTCGGTGCAACTGCTGGGCTTCTTTGTGGCCGTAGTATGAAAACAGGGCCTTTCAACCGAGTGTGTCGTCGGACTCCAACCACTAAAATCTGCATCTTCTATCTAGAACGCTTTTAGCAGTGCTCCAGTTCACCAAGGAACGAATATGTTCCAGATTTAACCACTAAAACCTGCATTCACCATGCTCCTTCTATCTAGAACACCTTTATGTTCCAGATTTAACAACTAAAACCTGCATTCACCATGCTCCTTCTATCTAGAACGCCTTTATGTTCCAGATTTAACCACTAAAACCTGCGGTTATGCTCTTTCTATCTAGAATGCCTTTAGTGCTGTTCTAGATAGCCAAGAAACAAATATGTTCCAGATTTCACCACTAAAACCTGCGTCTTTTATCTAGAATGCCTTTAGCGTTGGTCCAGTTCTCTAAAGAAGGCCCACAATTCAAGTCCTCCTGCTGTAACTAATGTATTAAATGATGTATTAAATTTATGGAATAATCGCTAATTGTTCATGTGAAATAACTCATCATAAGGATTTGCTAAACAATTGGCCTGCAGTTTTAATGGCTTGACCGAGGATTAACCCTTCGAAGGGAGGTATTATGCTGTATTTGTGTAGGTGATGAAATGGCTCATCCTTTTAGGCTTTAAGCTTAAGGACCGCTTAATTAAAAGAAAGAAATACAACTCCATACAAATGAAAATCTATGCAAATTTATTTCAAATAATATTCATAATATTTTTTTTACAGAGCAGCCTACTGTAGTACTGTACTGCAATTAAACGGAGGAGGGGCATTTTGTGTGATTGTGAGGCAATAACGGCATGTCTCTAAATTTAAATATCGCTGTGTCACTAAGTTTTATATCACTATGTCTGTAAAGATAAATATTGCTATGTCTCTAAAGTCAAATATCGCTATGTCTTTAAAGATAAATATTGCTACGTCTCCAAAGATAAATATCGCTACGTCACTAAAGTAAAATATTGCTATGTCTTTAAAGTTAAACATTGCTACATCTCTAAAGATAAATACTGTGACTCCTCTAAAGTTAAATATTGCTACGTCTCTAATGTTAAATATTGCTATGTCTCTAAAGTTAAATATTGATACATCTCTAAAGATAAATATCGCTACGCCTCTAAAGATAAATAATGCTACATCTCTAAAGTTAAATAACGCTATATATCTCAAGTTAAATATCGCTACGTCTCTAAAGTTAAATATCGCTACATCTCTAAAGTTAAATATCGCTACGTCTCTAAAGTTAAATATCGCTACGTCTCTAAAGTTAAATAATGCTACATCTCTAAATCTACATATCGTTACAACTCTGAAGATAAATATTGCTATGTCTGTAAAGTGAAATATCACTACATCTCTAAAGATAAATATTGCTACGTCTCTAAAGTTAAATATCACTATGTCTCTAAAGTTAAATATCACTATGTCTCTAAAGTTAAATATCGCTACGTCTCTAAAGTTAAATATTGCTATATCGTTAAGTTTTATATCACTACGTCTCCAAAGATAAATATCGCTATGTCTCTAAAATCAAATACTGCTACGTCTCTAAAGATAAATATTGCTACGCCTCTAAAGTTCAATATTGTTACGTCTCTAAAGATAAATATCACTACATCTCTAAAGTTCAATATTGCTACGTCTCTAAAGTTAAATATCTCTATGTCTCTAAAGTTAAATATCACTACGTCTCTAAAGTTAAATATTGCTAAATCTCTAAAGTTAAATATTGCTACATCTCCAAAGTTAAATATCGCTACATTTCTAAAGTTAAATATCGCTACATTTCTAAAATTAGATATCGCTATGTCTCTAAAGTTAGTCAAACTTTATGTAGTATTTTAATGACGTTTAATAAAAGTTAGGATTACACAGTTAACATCTTTAGATCAGAATCAGAAAACTTTATTGATTAAGTTGCTTAAATCATTAGAAACCTATTTAAATTTTTATTAACTGTCTGTTCAAACGTAGCTAGATAAATGAACTTGGATTAAACAGGCCTTACACATTATAAACATATATTCATTAATCGTATGCATTTCATCCTTTGCACTGACATCAAGTTTCATATAAAAAATCTGTCCAAAACATACATATAATTGCACCTCTAGTGTTCTAGTTATAACAAAACTCATCTGAAGATTCGGTCTCCATTGAGCCTCATTAGCTGTCATGTCATGAAACCTTGCTGTGTTGACATTGATATCAAATATTTATGAAGTCCTTTGTGCCCTTAGCTATCTTATATTCAGCTTCCTCAATTCTTAGATATATGTTAGCACTGAAAATTTGTTATAAAATGTGTTTGATTGATGCTACAAAAGCTACCACCTACATTTTCTCACCCTTATGCACCTATTGGAACGTTTAATACTCAAAACTGAGCATCAGTTACTGTGTATGACTCCTATATATAGTGAGTCACAAAATAAATTCAAATTATATTTTGTATTTTTCAAATTAAAATAGCAATTTTGAGTTAACACATTACATGTCAGGAAACATTCCCACTTTACATTGTGCATCCTTAATTAACAACGCTTGCAGCACTGTACTAGTGTTAAAGTGTTACAGCTGGATTACAGTAGTAGAGAATATCTAATTATATCTAATTATCTTGTTATCTTTTTACTAATAGTCTGTGTTAACTTCACTTTTTTTACTCATGAAGGTATAAATAAGAACTGAAGTTGAACAAATACACTACCAGTCAAAAGTTTGGACACCCCTTCTCATTCAATGATTCCCTGAGTGTTTATTATGGGCTACATTGTAGATTGATACTGAAAACATCTCCTTCTACTCTGATGACACACTCTAAGGCATTTTTTTCACTTAAAATTCATGAGGAATCCTGGAATGGAGTTTAATTAACAGGAGTTTCTTCATCAGGAGTTCATTAGTGGAGTTTCTTCCTTCTTAATGTGTTTGGATCATCAGTAGTGACGGTCGGGTTGGTACACAGTACACAGTTAGTGATCCGGTTCCACTACGGTTCTACTGCACATTATGGCAAGAACCACTTAACTAAGTAAAAAACAACAGTCAATCATTATCCTATTACAGAACAGATTCTGGTTTGCTTAATCCTTTTTTTTCGTTGGCTGCATAATTCCATGTGTTCCTTCATCAGTTTGTCTGTTTTCAGAATTAATCCACATTGTAGAAAATAATAAAAACAAAGAATAAGCACTGAATGCTGAGATGTGGTCAAACTTTTGACCCGTATTGTGTGTGTAATTCCATGAGCTGTACTGTAATCCAGCATCACCATTAATTACACAAACAATTACTACACAGTTATTACTGACACTTGATACAAAGTGGGACCAACTCCACATAAGAGGTTACAAATTAAATGAAGATAATATTACATTAATTTTATTGACAAACTCGAATCCTGCACAGAATGTGTGATGTTGACTGAATTTCTTTATTGAGAAGTAACTGATGTGCTTTTTGTTATTGCTATGGGGGGACATATATTCACTCCACACAGTGTGACAACATTTCATTAAGACGTTTTTCTGAGGGGAATCTTTGTTCTGGAGTAAACCAGCTACACACACACACACACACACACACAAACATACACACACACACACAGATCTGATTGACATTGCTCAAAAAAACAAATCTTTACCCCCCTATAGTTTCATCATTTCTTTTAAATCTAAACTCCATCGCTACAAAGACCTGTGGGTGTGTGTGTGTGTTGAGAGTCACGTGTGCTCTTCCCTCGTGCCATCCGAACCCAGATCATTCTGCGAACTTGTTTTCCTTTAGTGTCCACGCCGGGGAGGGGAAGGGGCTCAGATGGGGCAGGAGAAGAAAGCAGGAGCGTCTGGTCCTTGTCGCTCTGCCGTGTTGTTGTGAATGCTTTTGTGCTCGGCATGCTGGGACGTGTAGTCCCTTGGGCCCACGCAGGGAGCGTGTTGCCTCTAATTGGGCCTGTTAGGGTCAGCAATTAGCGGGCAGCCGTCAAGAACCCGGGAAGGATCCTCCTTTCATGGCGGTGCCAGTCTTCAGCGGAGAAAAAGAAAAAGGAAAGCAAGACAGAGACATAGACTGAGAGAGAGAGAGAGAGAGAGAGAGAAAGAGAGAGAGAGAGAGAAAGAGATAGATAGATAGAGAGAGATATAGAGAGAGAGACAGAGAGAGAGAGAGAGAGAGAGAGAGAGAGACAGACACAAAGAGAAAAAGACAGAGAGAAAGAGA
>JBBMFX010000134.1:3315585-3325626 GCA_037832545.1 Rhabdalestes septentrionalis | reverse complement strand
AAGGCTGATACCTTGAAGGTTCTGGTAAATTTAAGTGTAAACAGAAAGTGGGAAGAGTTTAAGCCCCAGCGCTGCTCTGAACCGGACTCCCTGCAGTGCTAGCATCAGCATGTTAACAAGTTACTTTTGTTTTCACAAGTCAAAATTGCAAACAGAATAATATTTTGAGAAAACGTATAAATAATAAATATAAAAAATGTATTATAACTACACAGTACTCTTTCATTATTTTATTATTTTACACCTGCAACAACTAAAACAGTGAACAATTTAAAAAGCTGCTCAACACACACACACACACATACAAACACACTTACAACACATGTAGAGGCATTTCTTATTTTTACACACACACACTTCAATAGAAAAGAATAGACACCTGTGCATTTTACACACACTCAAATACAGTCACACACTCACAGACACATGGCTGTATACATACATATGACACTGTATATATATATATATATATATACTAATTGCACAAAGCTAATTATGAGCAGTGTTAAAAATTCAGTGCTTTTGTTTGAGACTTGCTAAATATTGGCCGTTATCTAACTGTGAGGTTTCACCTTCACAGCTGGACGTGATTGGAAGTGAGGGGCCGTGGTGTGATGGTGTGACCCTGACACAGGAGGTCTCACGCAGGTCCCTGTGCAATGCATGGCAGGCCTCGCCCCGTCGCTGCGCCGGCTGCTCCAGCCTAGCTATGAAATATCATATCAAATCAATGGAGGAGGCAGAGGCAGCTAGGCGCCAGCGACCGGGTCGCCTCTGCCAGAGCGGGATGTAACAAATGTGAATACTAAATGGGGCTAAAGGTGAGGAATGGCCGAGTCGTGATGGAGTGACGAGAAAAGAAGCTCTTCTCAGAAATCCGGCTTGGGAGGGATCGGTCCGGGCTAATGGAGCAGGGACCAGGACATCTGAGACGAGAACCAACCTCCAGCTGAATCTGTTGATGGATGGTTTTGTCCACCGACATCAGAAGGAAAACGCCGGCCTCAGGGATGCACTTTATAACGTGATCTCTACGTCAAGGATTTTTAGGCGTTCTTAAAGAGCTCCTAAACCAAAATGCTGACTCATTAGTAAGCAGGCAGAAAAAGAAGCCAGCTAAAAATATTTTATCTCAATAAAAATCCATCAAACTGTCATTTTCCCAAACGAAAACTCTCAGTCTTAGACCTGCTTTTAACAAAGACCACAGTGATACTAAACTGCAAAAAACTGCAACTAGTTAAATATAAGATAAAAGAAAGTAGTACAAGCTGACACCTTTAATTTTTTAGTCCGTCTGAGTAAATTTGCTTTACAGTTACTGTTTTTTAATCCTTCTAGTTGAATTTTTACATGGACTTTGGTGTCAGACTACTAGATAGATAGCTAACCGTAGCTTCTGCTAGACATACATTTCAACCATCTACAGATAGTAAACTGTGAAACCAGTTTTGCAGTTTTAACCAGGTATGCAAACAAAATTACATTATTTTACTTTAAAATTGTCCTTACTTTAGCCTGATTTAAGCCTCACCTTTCACAAAGCGGTCACTGCTTACATGAGCATTGTTGGACTCCACCAGACGTAAGATGGAGGTTCTTGGTCCACTTCTTCATTTCGTGTATCACTCTTTTCAGGACTCAGAAGTAATAATAATAATATTAATAATAATAATAATAATAATAATAATAATAATAATAATAATAATAATAAATTAGTTAAAGTGAGTAGACGAGTTTTGAGCTGTGTCTTAAATAATGAAAGGGAAAGCTCTGTTTCCCATGGTAGTGAGACGGGCAAAGTAGCCCTTGCTGGTTAGAAACAGTGGAAACCATTACAACAGCAGCAGTGTTGGTGGTTTCTGTAAACATAGGAGAAAAGTTACCTTCCAGTTAGAAATTGTACAGAAAAAAATAAATACACACAACCCCCCACCCCAAGGGCAGGACATAGGGTTAGAAGATTGATGTATGGATGGATGGATGGATGAATTATTTCAGTTTAATCATTTTCTATTATTATTACAAACTTCTAATCATAAGTATAAGTATAAGATGTAGAACTTCACTTTTAAAGATATGGTGATCCAGTCCATCAAGTAGGAAAACAGGACACACTATCATTGGCCGAATATCTGAGGAGCGCTGCAAACTTTCGGGCGCTTTGTTTTGATGGATGGCTCAGCCTGCTGACATCAGGAGGTTGAGCACATTGAGGCCAACCTGATTTGATCTTCTTTTATTTTCTGAGGCATGTTGTCTGTTCTTCTTCCAACCGCAGCCAAGAAGCCCAACTGCAAGCCAAATCCAGCGTTTCTAAAAAGGTGAGAACCTGGATGGATTCAATAATAGAGACAGGTTAGAAGAGTGTTGGCTTCCTCTGAGTGCCATGTTGCTTTTACACCAAAGAGAACCAAAAAATCGACGAGTGAGGGAGGAGTGTTCTGTACAAAATGGGGAGGATGAGGTGGACGAGGAAGGGTGCGCTTGGACACAGCAGGCGATTCTGATGTGCTGGGCTAAAACAGATGAAATAAACATGTAGAGGAGAAAGGCCCTGGATGTAATCCAGATGCAGCAGGGCTGTACATTTCTATAAGTGAGCTGTGCAGTGGCTGAGCGCTCGATAATAAACATATACTGTGCCTTTAATAAAATATTAAAGGCAATGAAATATTTAGGATGACACAAACCAACTTTCACGTTTCCAGCACCACGAGAAGGTGCGCAGATCCTCCACTGCTAGCCCTTCAATCTTACTTCTGCCCTGAGAACAGAGAGGATGGGAGAATGGGAATATGAAGAGAAAGCGGGAGGGATAGGGGGAGAGAGAGGGGGAGAGAGGTAGAGAGAGAGACACAGAGAAGAGTATCAGGTGCAAGCTTCTGCTCGGCTGGCTCCAGGTCCCTCCTCCCTCGCCACAGGGTGAGCTATTATTATTAACATCATTTGTCTGCATCGTTCGCGCAGCACCTTTGCTTTCAGCCGCCGCTATGAAGATGGCATGTTAATAAACGAGCATGGCCGCCACTCCGCCATCCGACCTGTTCCTCATCTGCCACGGAGCTGCCTCCACCCTTGGCTCCCATCCCTCTGCGTCTCTTTCTTCTCAACCCCCCACCACACCCCCAGACCAACCCCCCCACCTCCCCAACCCTCGGCCTCCTCCCTTTCCGCTGGTCCATCCCCAAAAGGGATGGAGGGCCGATTTGTTTTCCAGCAGGTTCCCCCCACTCCGACTATTGTTGTTTGCACTAAAGGGGACAAATTCAATTCATTCTCATGACAAGGAAGCGCTGATATAGGAGCAGAGAGAGAGAGAGAAAGAGAGAGAGAGAGAGAGAGAGAGAGAGAGAGAGAGAGAGAGAGAGAAAGGGAGGATGGAAGTGGTGTTGGGAGAGTAGGATCCTGCCCAGGAGAAAACAAACAGCAAGCACAACTACAACAACGAAAACAACAAGAAGGAAGATAAAAAAAATTGCTGAATAGGTGGGACTGCACCTAAGAAAGGACGAGGGGTGGAGGGAGAAGTGGGAGATGGTCACGTGGGAGAGGGTCTCTCAGGGTGGGAGAGGGTCTCTCAGCGAGGGAGAGGGTCTCTCAGTGTGGGAGAGGGTCTCTCAGCAAGGGAGAGGGTCTCTCAGTGTGGGAGAGGGTCTCTCAGCAAGGGATCGATTTACTTTGCTGACAGTCACCTAAGCTCCATCTTCAAGGATGTGCTCATTTACATTTACACCATTTAGCAGACATTTTTATCCAAAGCAATTTCCACTCCCTAACTGCAGGGGTAAGTCTCCCTGGAGCAGTTTGTAGTTGAGGGTCTTGTTCAGGAACCCAGTGGTCTACTGAAGGTAGGATTAGGACCAAGGCCAACCTGATTTGATATTCTTTTATTTAATAGTGACAGGTTGGAAGATCGTTGGTTCCTCTGAGTGCCATGTTGTTTTTACACCAAAGAGAACCGAGAAATTGACGAGCAAGAAAAGAGAATTCCATATGGAACAGAGAGGATGAGGTTGACTAAAGCAGAGGATGAGGTTGGCGAAAGGAGAGGATGAGGTTGCCATCCTCCTTCCACCTGGAGGGATAATACAACAAACAATATTGATGAGAGAGGATTTTGACACTCCCAACCTCACCACATCCCTGCTTGTACCAGTGGTGGCGTAATGGCTTTGAACCAGCCTAGTTCTTAAACTGTATGTTAGTAGAGATTTGATTGAATAGGGCCTGTGCATATTCATCAGCCGGAGGGTCTGCGAGAACAGACCCCTCTCATTACTCTCCAGTTTTGGAAAACAGGTGTGGCTATTTGGGGTCCGGCGCGGCAGTCCGGTGTGAGTGTTAACCCGGCACTGCAGTTCAGTGCGAGTGTTGACCCAACGCCGCAGTTCAGCACGAGTGTTGACCTGGTGTTTCCGGGTCCTGTGTGAGGATTAACCCGGTGCAGTAGAATGGCACGAGTGGTGACCCGACGCCGCAGTTCAGTGCAAGTGTTGACACAGCAATGCAGCCCGGCGCAAATGTTGATCCGTGAGTGTTGACCTGGCACTGCAGTTCAGTGTGAGTGTTGACCCAGCAACGCAATCCGGTGTGAATGTTGATCTGGTGCGGTAGTCTGGCGCGAGTGTTGACCCAGCATGGCAGTCCAATGTGAGTGTTGGCCCGGTGTGAATGTTGTCCCGGCGCCACAATTTAGCGCAAGTGTTGACCTGGCAACACGGTCTGGCCCACATGATGACCTGGCCCGGCAGTCTGGCGTTGACCCAGCGCGTCAGTTCGGTGTGAGCGTTGACCCGGTGTGAGTGTTAACCTGGCGTAAGTGTTGACCCAGCACGAATGTCGACCCGGCGCAAGTGTTGACCCGGCGCTAGTGTTGACCCAACGCGAGTGTTGATCTGGCACTGTAGTCCGATGTGAGTGTTGAGCCGGCACGTGTGTTAAGCCGGCGTGAGTGTTGACCCGGCGCGAGTGTTGACCCAGCACGAGTGTTGAACTGGCACTGTAGTCCGGTGTGAGTGTTGACCCGGCACAAGTGTTAACCTGGCGTGAGTGTTGACCCGGCGCGAGTGTTGACCCGGCGCGACTTTTGACCCGGCATGAGTGTTGACCCGGCGCTGTTCGGCCCTCAAAGACCTCGACACAGGCCGCTAGGCTACATCGATTAAAGTCAATACTCAAACCTTAAGTGGCGGACGCAGGAAGTCAGACTCTCATTATTCTGCTTGTCCTCCTGCTGGATAATTGCACCACACTTCCACAAACCACCACTTTACTGGAACCGGGTCACGTTGTGCTATTCCTTTCTCTCCATCTGAGCGTGAGCTGTTAAGGAAGTCTAATTTTATTTTGCTCTTTCTTTCTCGCCAAGATGGAGCAATATTACCACCCACCTAGTGCAGGCGATTCGTCTGTAACCGTTCAAATGAAGCCCCGTTCAAGCAGAACCAAAAACATGGCAAAATTTGGTTACGGAAACCCAATGTGCAATCAAATGGTACCCGATAAAATAAGACGAGCCCCGCACTTTCTGTGCCACGACCATCTGGGCAAGGTAATATCTACAATATCTCGCAAATTAATATTCTAGGTCTGTCCTGGCCCGCAATGACAGAAGAATTAGAAGCTAATTTAAATGTATGCCTTAAGCCAAGTTGAGCTTGAAAATGTCCACGGTCGGATGTGACCGGCTTGTCACTTTTTTTTTTTTTTTTTTTTTTGCACATTGGAAAACTTTCCGTTCTTTCACAAAGGGGTAGGAGAGTGTGCGTGAGTGTGTAACAGAGACAGAGAGACCGACAGAGACACAGAGAGAGAGAGGAGAAATAATAAAAAGCGGGTGAATCCCCACGAAGCTCCCCATATGAACTGTCACATTAATAACCCTATGCTCGTATTCAAATTTTCTGTCGAAAGCCAAAGAAAGATTGAGTGCCCCGCTGTTGCGCAGCCAAGATTGAAGACATGTCTCATTGACATTGTTAAAAGTTTATGAAAATATATGAATCCTCAAATGTCATTGGCTCCTTGGCTCCCGACTCTGCCCACTTCTATAAGAAATCGGTCTTTTAATCAAAATGATTGAATACCGCAAGGTTGGACTCAGGGATCTGAATAAAGCCGAGTATGGGGAAGGTGGTGGTGTGTGTGTGGATAAAGCGATACACTCGCATGCCAAGGAGTGTAATATTGTATTGCCAGGGCTAACTGAACACCACACTTAATGCGTCTGTGTTCGGTCCAATCTTTCAGCTCGCTCTGCGGAGGCCCGATGCCGCTCCGCGCCTCCTTCAAATGGAGACATATGGGGATGCGTGTAGGTGTTCCGCTGAACAGCTGGAGGCCGTGTCTCATTTTCCAACCTGAAGGCATTGCCAAGACAAAAGAAAACGCTAACCATTCATTTCAGCATTTAGCTTCCACCCGCAGGTTACATTAGCCGGTCAGGTGAGGGGGAGGGGCTGTCCAGCCCGGAGAATTCAACAGAAAGGGCAAACGCACTCCTGGTAAGGCTGTAAGGAACACTTCTCCTTTGCTCTCTCATTCGCTTAACAAAAGGTCTGGCCCGCGCCGGAGCACCTGGTTTAACACACACACAACGAGCAGATGGGCTTTTCTGCCGCCAGGCCCAGACACTCGTGGAGCGGCGCCGGCTCGGGTGCTGGAGTCACCACAGCAGCAGCAGCTGGAAAAAAATTTTCTCTCGGGGGGAAGACAGACTGAGGACCATTTACTTGTTTGTCGGAAGATGAAAAGTTTTTTTTTTATCTTGTATGAGGAAAAGTGTTGGAATGATGTAAGACAAGGTCAACATAAGCCTGCACACACACACACACACACATAAGCACACACATACACGCACATACACACACACACTCATATATGCATGCATACAAATACACACACAAACACCCATGCAAAAATACACACACACACACACACACACACACACACACATTTGCAAATATTTTTACAGTGAAGGGCAGCATACTGAAACACCACCAAGTCTTAAAACCTTCACATCTCAATCCTTACAGGCGACATGAATCAGAAATCAAAGCAGTTTCACACTGAGATCACAGAATCAGAAAGGGGAGACAGAGGGGGTGCAGCATGGTTTTACTGGTAATCAAACACAAGAAATAAAGGTTAAAATCATTAAAAAAAATAAAAAAAAGTAAATAAATAAATAAATAATAATAATAATAATAATAATAATAATAATAATAATAATTACTCTTATTATTATTATTATTATTATAATTATTATTATTATTATAACAACAACAACAACAACAACAACAACAATATACTCACTAACATTATATCTACAGCTATACAGCTACAATTATAACATGTTTCCCTCTTTCCCCCCCAAAAAAAACAATTGAACGATACATAAGAACATCAACAGCAAATACTGAGGGACACTATTGAGAAATGTGGATGTTTTTCGAGCCGTGCTTTAAGAGGGAAGTGAGGAGCCCCTGTACTGGAGCAAAGCGTTCCATCGTTTAGAGGCCCTTGCTGTTTAAGGAGTTCAAAAGCAAAAGAGATATAATTGTCCCACTTCAACTTCTGGCTTTGAGACATTAGCATTTGTACAAATTTACAAGACTTTGTCCCTGGCAGGGACCCACAGAAGCGAGACGTGCGGCGTGCTCATGAGTCTGAGCGTGCCGCAGACTCTCTCAGGTGCAGGTAATAATGACCAGGGGCAAGAGGAAGGAGGGAATATGGTCTGGCGGAGGTATATAAATGAAAGGAGGCCGAGGACAAGAGAGTGATTGAGCACCCTGGGTTTGAGCAAGCTGTCCTGTCTGTACAGACCTCCCTCCACACTCCATCACCAGCCAGGGCAGACCAGGGCCTCCAGAGGGAGGGACAGGGAGCCAGGGAGGGAGGGAAAAAGGTAGGTAGGCCAGAATATGGGGAATGTGAAGCCTGGTTAAAGACTAACACATTGCATTTTCACACAGTACTAATGGAAACCATGCTGCCCTCTTTATTCCTGCCCCTTTTAAATATGTCACGTTATTATTGTCCCCTTTATTATGGACATCTTGTACCACACTCAGTTTATCAGAAACACTTCCTTTGCACTTTGCTCTCACATTGGCCTCTTTATTAGAAACACCTATGTCTGGTTAAGGCTAGTAGCTGCCATATACACAACATGGCCAATAATATTGGGACACCTGACCGTTAAACAAACAGGGACTTTAATGGCATTTTTTCAGATACATAAATTTTTATATGGAGTCAGTCCCCTTTTGCAGCTATAACAGCTTCCACTCTTCTTCGAAGAATTTCCACAAGATTTTGGAGTTTCTGTGGGAATTTGTGTCCATTCATTGTGTAGGATTTATGAGGTCAGACACTGATGTTGGACGAGAAGGTCTGGATCACAATCTCCGTTCCAGTTCATCCCAAATGTGCTGGATGGGGTTTAGGTCAGGACTCTGTGTGAACCAGTCAAGTCCACACTGAACTCTTCCAGCATGTCTTTATGGAGCTGCTTTGTGCACTGGGACACAGTCCTGCTGGAATAGAAAAGGTTCTTCCCTGAATTGGGTCCACAGAGTTGGAAGCATTGTGCTGTCCAGAACGTCTTGGTCTCCTGAAGCAATAAGATTGACCTTCACTGGAAGTAAGAGGCCCAATCTCTGAAAAACAGATGTGTCCCAATACTCTTGTCCATATAGTGTAGGTCCACCAAATGTTCCAAGGCCTTTATCTTAATTAAGCCTTTCAACACGTTTCCACGAAAGACGGTTTGATTGAGCAGTTTTCATTTTCAGAGAAAAACAAGCGTAATAAATTGAAAGTTAATTGAATTTTACCTGCATGGCCTCAAGGGAGAGGATCTCACGACAAGTTCCCCGACAAGTTCAGCCGAGATGAGCTACTAGTGTTGATTGGAGTTTTGTCAGGGTTTACACTTTGTGTTGTTTAGGAATGAATGGGGTTAGTGATTTACATTAGCATTTACCATTTCTTCTCTTTACTATTATGTTTAATGGACAACATTGTAAATGCGGTCCAATGTTCCAGTGCAAGGTGATAAAAAATCATCCAGGATCTAAGCCGCTTATCCTTAATGTGGGCCTCGAGGTGCTGGAGCCTGGACACAGGGCAAACAAACAGGAGCAGAACCGAAGAAGGAGCAAGAAACCTCCTGGGCAGGTCGCCAATCCATATATACACACTCAGACACTCTCTCGCCCCAGGGGCAGTTTAGGGTATGGTAGAGTTTTCCCTGAAAAAAGATACTGACAACAACTTTGGTGCGGTTTCTTCACAAATATCCAGTGATTGTCCATGCAGTGCTGAATCAACAGTAATCAGGAGGCAATGTAAACCAGTTTCTTCCCTGAAATCTTCACCAAAAATGAAGTTAATACCTCCATTTTTTACACTCTCATTCATGAAATTTCCAAAACTCACTCAGTCCATTGTTTGTGATTGTTTATGTAACACTACTATTGGCGTATTTTTTATTTTCCTGTTTATGTGCAACAGTATAACCGACCAAAACTCACTCAGTCCTGCATGACACACAGTACAAGATTAGGAGAACTTCCAAAAACTCAGTCACAGTCAAGAGCATATACTCACCCATGACTCACAGGAGGTCGATCATAAACAAAGATTTTCTGTGTCCTGTAGTCAGATATAAATAATAAACTTGTACATAATTCTGTGACGTTGAATATTGATGTTCTGTAATTTCCAGACTACACAGCGCACCCGATTAAAAGCCACATGCTCTAATTTTAGAAAGAAAATCAATTTTGTACTTGTACAAGCCCCACCGGATTATAAGCTGCATGTGTCTCACGTACGTATCAGTAACACACACATTATGTTGATTCTGCTTTTTTACTGAATAGTGTACGAACAACATTCCATCTCTTAACGGCCGGTAAAAATGTACATGGTGTATATACAGCAGCTACCAGGAAAAGTCATTAATCTCCTTCTCCATCTTCCTTATCTTCGTCATGGGCGGGGCTTAGGGGGCCGTGCCCCACCCTCGGA
>JBBMFX010000134.1:3282096-3299102 GCA_037832545.1 Rhabdalestes septentrionalis | reverse complement strand
CCCAAACTCCTCCTGTCCACCAGATACCCACTGTATGTATTTTTCACCGGAGAGTGGGCCTGGTTGGAGAAACAGCGGCGTCGTAAAGCTGTGGGTGGACCATCTTTCACCGAGGTCTGTGATGTATCGTCCCGGTGAGATAGCAGCTACCATAAATGATTACCTGTAGCTGGCCAGGGCTTTGTAATAAAATGGAGGATTATCAATTCACAGGTTTTGGGCGAGATAGCGTACCCGCAGCTACAATGTGATCACAATCAGGGAGAGGAGGCGCATCTGTATTCTCCCGCTGTCTCCAGAGCAGACGCCTCTGAGGGTAGGATCAAGGAGGGGGGAAAAAAGTGCAGTGAGGAAGAAGTGAGTGATTTAGTTCCCAAGATGGCTCCGGACCCTCCAGACCCTCCAGACCCACTGATCTCCATCTGCGATTTTACTGCTGCTGGTCGCCTTCCTCCTCTTACCCTTGCCCTCACGTTTACCAAAGAAGGACACGCCTTCGCCGCTAAGTAAATAGCACTGAAAGGGGCAATCAGAATGAATGTCCCTATTAAAAGTGCATTTGTTGACTGCTAATACCATTATTCTTGCAAACATTATCCTGCGAGCTTGCATTTTTAACGAGCGAAGATCCTATACGCACCATTCATTAGCACCACTGAAGCCTGGTCCCATTACTCAGTTTTTAATCTTAACGCAAACTATTCAGTAGCTGCTATAAATTATTCAGTAAATACACAACTAACAGTGTTTTCACACTTGCCTGAAATTCTTGAGTCAGCTCCTGGGACCAGTTATGAGCTTGTTTGGGGAGAAGAGCCTTTCTGAATGTTTGCTGGCACAGTAGATTTGTACTTTCATTATTTTTGCTATATGGTCAAAGGTATTTGTACACCTCACCGTTACACATACAATGCATAACAATGCTTCAGAGGGAAAGCTTTCCACAATGTTTCTGTCTTAGTTTCAAGGTATATAGTTGCCTAAACTGCATTTGTAGGCTGTAGCTTTAATATGCCCTTCACTTGAAGGAGCTTAGACTGAACCAGGAAACAGACAGCCCCAGCACATTATTCCTCCTCCACCAAACGTTACTGTTGCACTAAGCATTCTGGTAGATAGCTTTCTTCTATGATATGCCAAACCCAGATTCCAGCACGAATCACCACTTCAGAAAACACTTCTCCACTCTGTGGAGAAAAACCTTCTGAAGCCCCAAAACATAAATGTTGCTTTTAAGAGAAAGTCTGGAACACTTTTGCATAATTTAACGCATTTACGAATGCAGGGAAGATTGCTTGCTCTCCTGTTTTGTGGCGAGCTACTGTTACTCTTAGATGATTCCCTTTCACAAAAAATTGAAAGAGGCAGACCTAATATGGCCTGTAAACTGACTGTTGTTTGTCTTTGAAGATTTGACAGCTGTGAGCTTGATTTTATAACCTGCTGGAAATGGGTAATGTAACTTTCCCACAGACCATCTGTGATGTTTATGACCACTTTACACATGATAACAAATAAATAACATATGCAGTGTGCTCAGCTTCTCAGGAGTGGGAAAAGATGTCCAAAAATGTAACCATAATTTTGTGTACTCTAACACATTCACATGTTAAACGAATGCAGTGCCTCTTTAGCGAGGTAACAGTCAACATTGCCTCATTAAAACACCTTCTTTTCTGTCGTTTTCATGCTTTAATTTTAAGAGTCCTACACTTGAGGACAAAATAACCCTGAATTATTTTATGGTATATTTCATACGACAGGAATAACATAATTTTATTTATTTGTGGTTTATTTCATAGCAAGTAACAGCAATCAGAATCTTAGATGATGGGAGATCTCACAGTTCATTAAAATATACTGATATGTCATATTTAGGCAGGACTAAAATGATTAAGAAACAAATATTTATGCCACCTCAACTTTTCCTTTCCTTTTCCTTTCCAGTTTTAAATAATAACAATTTGAGTTTCATTTTATAAGTTATTGATAGAAGACGCTGTTAATGTTTTTAAAACACCTGAAGGACTTGATTGCTGATAAATCATAAGTGTTTACTTCTCACAATAAACTCTTCATTAACTGGCTTGAGTGTGACAAAAGAAAACATACTGATTAGGTTCAGCAGTTTTTTTCAAGTTCAGAAAATAAGTCAAAAAAGAATCCTTTAAAAAAAGAAGTCTTTAAAAAAAACTACAACAGTCTGTGAAAGATTTACTAAAATCTGAATGATGTCTGCTTTACATCTAATGTATATTAAAAGACAGAAGCTCACTCCGAATTCTGACATGATTAGAGGTTTGATGCAAATTTTTCAGCAGTTGTATTTTGGTGTAATAACATAAGGTTTGATTTCTTTGTGTTTTACTATCATTTATTTCTTGAGACAAATTATGTGTCTCAGTTCCATTTCCATTGTGAACAACTAATATTGTCTTCAGAATTAAATACCTGGAAGATAATGAAACATGTCAATATGGATCAATTCTTTTATATTAAAATTGACTAAAATAAGGGAAAACATTCTAATACGGAATCACATCAGTTTCCATTCACGTTAAGTCTTAAAGCAAAGGAATTGTTTGGTGAAAAGTTAGATTTATACAAGTTCCACTTCATCGTCACCCAAAACTCCTCTCGTTTGTGTGTTTTAGGACACAGTGTGACAAAATTAGCAGAATTTGGGTGGCTAGTTCAGGCACAATCGTTCTGGTATTCACAAATAAGTCAAATGTTTAAAAAGCACATAAACCACCTTATTATTTGATCTTGTTGCTTTGTAAGTTTTCATTCCTTTGTTTTGTTGCTCTTACTGTTGTTATGTCCACTTTCTGCCATGACTATGCAAATTTCCCACTTGAGGGACTAATAAATGTTTATCTTATCTTAACGAATCTTAGCAATGTTAATGAATAGCTGGAAGAGGTTCGAGCAGGTTGAGGAAAGTTTTGAAATGCTTTCAATATTTTTACAGAATCCAATGACTTTAAAATTCTAGAGTTTCTTAGCAAACTTAGCCTTGCAGTTTTAAGCCATAATTTGTGGGCAGTTTGTATATTGACTAGAAATGAACATTGTGTAAAACTGATCTATTACTGATCGACTCCTTTAACTCTAGTCAGTGTCAGCACATTATAGAATTCCAGAATGAACGCATGTTGACGATCTCCCTTGATTTCAGCCAGATTTAACCCGGTGAGAGCCTCTCAGCCCCAGGGACCTATGGGGCACCTGCCTCTGCAGAGGCTCCCCGAGCTTTAATTCCCTCCTCAATACCGCAGGGCCATTGCATATTCACATCCACGGCACTGAATTTAGCGGGACGTGGAGCAGAACAGCACAATGCCTTTTATTCATCAGCCTCCTCAGCCTGTGCAGCACGCCAGAACGAATTAGGAATAAAGACTGGAAGTGACGCCTGTCGACTGGTTTGAAATCATACTCCCCACCCTGATGGGAGAGGGGCATCACCGGCTTCATTTGTCTGCAGGAGAGCATACCTGAGTGCATTACACGCTGGGAGGGAGGAGAGGAGAGGAGGCCAGGAGTAAATAAGCAGGAGAATGGTGGTGGGGTGAGAGGAAAGCGAAAGGAAAGGGCGGAGCATGACGGGACGGACTGCACATCACTCGACAGTCCATATGACCATGCAGGTTATTCTGTAGGGCGAAAATCTCAGGTATCCACAATGACTGATCTGATTCTGTTATTTATTTAAAAGTAATTACATGTAAAATTACATTGTGCTTAAGGTCCCCAATGTGGAAAAGCCACCCTGAATATCTGATGAGAACAAAATCCACTGTCTGCTTGAAATAAGTGCTTTGTTTGAAATGATTAAAATCTTTTTTTTACTTCTTTTTTTTTTACTAAAATCTGATTTTTTTACTTCTATAACTTCTGTAAATTAAGCTTGGAGAGTCATGAAAAGTGCTTATAAATAACAGTTTTTTATTAAATTTGTCATTTTTACAGTTCAACCTAATTCCAATTTGCTACAAAGCATTGCACTGATGATGCAGGCGAATCCTCCCAGTGTTGGTGGTATCTATTTTTTATCTTTTTGGTAACGTACTTATTTACTCCTTGCTCTTTCATTGGGATGTTCAAAGGATGAATAACAAATCTCAAATGCCAGGAGATGGATCTTGCTCATTGCTTTTGTTGAAAAATCAGTATTTAATAAAATGTTCATTAGCCATCTTCCTGAATATACACATATCGGGTATTAGTCCTAAACCTTTAAGGACTTATAAATATAACCTAGTTTTACTCGAAATTCCTGAAAATTTGAGGTATTTCACCTGAACCACCTCACTAACCAACCACAGTATGTGAGAACCCAGGGCTGTGTGTCAGACAGGGTCGTCTGTAGTACTGGGTTCCACAGGGAACTATTCTGGCTTCTCTTCATCATCTACAATGCAGACTTCTCCCACAACTCCACCCACTGCTTCCTGCGGAGGTTCTCTTATGACTCTGCATTAGTCGACATCATCACTGATAGGGATGACAGGAAGTACATAGGAACCGACCCAGGACTTTGTGGACTAGTGCCAGCTGAACTCCTCCAAAACAACAATGGAAAAACCAAGGAGCTGGTGGTGGACTTCTACAGGCACAACCAACCTCCACTGCAACCACTGAACATGCATTTTTTGTGGTTATATATATATGTCCAAATCTAATTTCTAGGTTAGGTCAAAGGTCTGGGACGACCAGTGATACAACCAAAAGAAATGGCGCCATTTGCCATTTCTGTGATATCTTGATCCCAGGGTGAGTGCCCTAACCACTAGGCCACCACTGGCGGTAGGAGAGACGAAGCAATAGTGAGGTTTTATTTGATCTGATAAATTAACCCCGATGTTGAGACAAAAGGCTTTCAGAGTGTCTTTCTTAGAAATATAGAAATGCACAGACACAGCAGAAACCCTGACTCTAATCCAGTCTGGCACGGGGAGGCCGTGGTTGCGTCATCTGCACCATGATTGCGTAATCACAGTTTCGATCCAATATATAAATAAAATTCAGCCAAAACTGAAATTACCTTTGTTGCCCGAAAATTTTCGGTGCACCGAATACAAATATATTTACATTTTTGTATTTTATATTTACATTTTGGTAATTTTTGTAATATTTGTATTGTGTGATCTTTTATACTGTACTGTTTGTTTAGGGTAGATTTTTTCTATTATTTTTTGTAGCTCCTACATTTGACAACGGACGAATGAAGGTTTATCTTACTTTATCTTATCTTATCTCTTCACCGCCTCCCTACATAACTGTACTCTATTTCCACAAAGAGCAAATAACAAGAGAGATGTAGAAAGGAGGACTGTGCCAGGGGCCGGAGGCAGCATGTTAAAAAGGGTGACGACTGAAGAGATGGCTCATCTGTCTTATTTGGGTGACAGAGAGCGGCCACTCCCTCACCTAGTACATGTCTCTACCACACACTGGGGACTTCACAATGGAGGGCAAGAGACGAGAGAGGGAAAATGAGAGAGTGAAAGAGAGACAGAGAGGCACCTATCCATATAATTAGACTACTCAAACACATGTAGCATTCATACGCTAAATGCTAGCTAGCAAACTCCTATCACCCATCTGTAAGAGTGCCTCCGAACATTCAACGAGACTGTAATCCGACTTCAGAGAGGGCTCGGTGTGATTGCTCAGTCTGTTTTGTTTGGCAACAGCTAGGAGGATAGTGATTCCCATGTCATACGTTAGCATGTTTGTATTAAACATGACACACACTCTTTCCAAACATGAAGGGACAGTAAAAGGATGGTAATCCAGCTTCGGCGAGGTGTAAACAGACCTGTATCGATGAAATAAGATCAAATAAACCCTTTTTTCTTCCCACAAGTAAATTTGCAATAATGGTTCTATCATTACTTTGTGTACTGTATGTGTGCGTGTGTGTGTGTGTGTATGTATCTACAGTGTTATTATATTTAGTTAAATAGATACACTGTATATAATAATAATAAATTGTCCCTAAAAATACCTATGAAAACACTCAAGGAGTTTGAACTAAATGTGTTCTTCACTTTTTCCATTTTCTAAATTTAGTTCTATATTCAAAGGGAAATTGTCCTGTTGTCCTCTACAGTCGACATGCTGGGAAATTAAAATCAATAAAATAAATAAAATATACTCAAAGAAATATATATATATATATTACAATGCAGTTGTCCATATTTATATTTCTAGATTGTTTAGTGCTATTTAATACTATACTGTTGATATAGTCTTTTATTCTTTTCTGGTTTTTTTGTTTTTGTTTTTTTTTCATCTTATCAACAAAACTATGATAGAAAAATATTCTTTGTAACTTTATTCGGCTATCAGCTGGGATGCGGGTGTGGCTTATGTTGAATATGACTTTAATCAGGTAAAAAGCATAAAATGAATGCATGATTGTAATACAATTAACAAATTAAATGTGTAATGTTATATTTCCATTTTCACATGCTGTACTTTTGATAGCTCTCTCTATTTTTTATGAACTATGTGAACTCCATCACTATTTAATTTCAACATTTATAAATTGAAACATTCTGAATTGCTTTAAGAACAGAAACCCTTTACAATAATAATAGATGGAAATGCATCTTAAATAAGATTAAAATTTGTTTTAACTGCATTAATTGTGCTTTGCTAAATAACATTTGTGGATTTGGATGCATCTCCAGAGCATAGGTATGTTTTTATCCCCAGTATGATATTTTAATTGCTAGAAACTGGGCTCTTAAAGGAAATCTTTGGAGAAAATGTAGAATTGACACAGTTAAAACCAAATAAAACCCAACAAGATATTTTGCTTATTTGGCTTTGCACAGAAGCTACGAGTCTAGAGCAGCCGGAGTCTACATCAGCGTAATCAGGCATATAGATCAATGACATATCCCCCACCCAAAAAAGTCATGTGGTGCGACCAAAATGTATCTCAAAATGAATTAATTTTTTAACATACTTAATATATTTTTACAAGTTATCAGTAATATCAAGTGTTTAGAAACAAGTGTTTGCATTTCTTTTGAGTTTTGGAAATTATGATATTTCCAATATATAAGCTCTATAATAGCACAGTTGCCAAATTAAATGTAATCAACCGACTCTTTTTTCCTGTAAAATACATAAAACTGATAAAAATGTTTTTAAAATACCATTCACTTAAACATATTGAATCAGTTTTCGAATGTTACAGCTACAGAAAGGAGATTTTATTTTGATTTTAATATATTTGTTGTTATCGTGGGTTGCACCACATGATATTTTGACTTTAAATTGCAGAAAAATGACAAATAACCCCAGATTTTTGAAAGGTTGAAGTGAGTACATATATGGGAGAGAAAACCAAACAGACGTCTTTTCTGATCTTTGTATGTAGGGTGAGTATTATATTTTTTTTTTTCCCAGTTTTCACAAATTGACTCAAATTCCAGTTCTGACTGGCCAGGTTTTGATCTGTAAATTTTAACAGTGTTTAATATTTGTGACTCGGACCCATGATGGTGGAGTGGGTAGTGCTGTCGTCTCAGTGTTGGGAGATTGAATCCGAGTCCTGGTGGTGGTGTGGGTTTCATCCGGGGTCTCCGGGTTCCTCCCACATGTCAAAGATATGAGTGTCAGGTGAATTACCGATTCTAATTTGACCATAGGTGAGTGTGTGTGAAAGAATGGTGTGTGTGTGTGTGTCCCTGCCTTTTGCCTGTAGATCCTGGTACAGACTCCAGGTACCCACGGCCCCAGTAAGGATAAAGAATTTACAGAAAAGAATGAATACTTGTGACTTCAAATCTTGCAGAAAAGTAGAAACCCAGATTATCTCACTTCGTGGTCACAACAAGTAACTAATGAGAGCTGAGCTGAACAGAGAGCCCAGCAGCATGAATTCTCTTTTAATACCATTTAATCCCAATCCACCATGCATAAACACAAATAAAGTCTACATCCCTTTTTGCAACACAATTTGAAAGTGTGTATAATAGACTTGTGGAGGGTTTGTGGTGTCTGGAGGTCGCTTATAGATTTACACACAAGGCCCGTATTCATGTAGACTGCATGGTAAAGACTCCACAACTGAGGTCGACGGACCTCAAGTAGGTTTTTCTTTCACTGCCTGACACATTTAGGAAAAAAAATAGACCAGTGGCTGAATGTCTTCAGTACTTTTGTCCATTTTTTAGATTTTTCCTCGAACCCATCCCCTGTTTAAAGGAGAGAGAGAAAGAGAGTAAGACAATAATCAGGTCCATCCTTCCTCCTCTTTTCTTTTCTTCCTGCATTCTCTTCCTGAAGAGAGCTTTTATTCTCTCCGGACTGAGTTACGCCGCTGCCTATTATGAGGCTCCTCTCCCAGCATGACGACGAATGGGTTCCATTCGAAATCGCACACGCGTGAAAAAGGCCTCTTCCTCCCAAACCCTCGTCTAATGCCCCTCCAACACACACTTTTTTTATGTCTGAGAGCGTGGCAGCGATAACACCGGCGGCCCTCTCTCTCTCTCTCTTCAGCCACATGTGAGAGGGGGAGACCAGGAGAGTGTGTAAAAGAGAGAGAGTGTGTATGTGTGTGAGTGTGTGGCAAGACGTGAAGCAGACACACCCTGTATGCCATTAATTTTCACATTTTACATATTAGTCTCCTTGACTGTGGCTTTCTGTGCGCTTTAATTAGACCACAGGGAGTTGGATGTAGACACTGTCTCTCCTGGGCTCTCTTTCCCTCTGTTTCTTCCCCTCTCTCTCTCTCTCTCTCTCTCTCCGGCTAGTTTATCCACAATCGGAGGCCTTTCTAAGAGGCCGAGGAGAAGAAAGCGGCTCGAGGAAAAACCCGTTTGATTTATATCTGAGGCTCCAACCAGCGTCATAAACCAGGCGTTTAACTGTTCGGCCTCTCAAGTCCTTCCATAACGAAACCTCAGAGCCTGCAAATGTGTGGGGATATCCTAAGTGTGTTTTATAATGAAGTGTTGTGGAAGCGAACACAAGAGAAGCAGAACGTGTTTGAAATACTTCATAAAAAGTTAAATTTTGACACGACTTGGGTGGGAGCACAAACACCATGTCAACCGAAATAAATGGAAATGTTCATTTATGAATGTTTTACTTTGTTCATTTCTGTTCTTTAAAATCAGAAGATTCTTTCAGCTGAATAAAATGAAAGAAAACGGTAAAGAAAATTCTCGAGTATCTGTTTATTTATCATTGTTTATTGTCATCGTTGTTGTCTTTGTTATCTGTTTACAAAAGTGAATCCAGTTCATTAAAAGTGAGGCTAAACAGCATTCAAACTTTAACAGTTTAACTTCAAATAAAAAGAAATCAAAAGCAATTTGTTCAGAATTGAGTTTAACAAGGTTAACATTTTAAATTTTTTAATGTGAAAATATTGCTATTTTTGTTTTACTTAACAAATTCTCAGAAAATTATTTCAGTTGGCTTTAATGACATAGAACTTTATGTGTATCTGTTTGTTGAGATTAATCAGGTTTCACATTTCTGGCACAGAAATATTCTGAACAATTTAACATGAACTTTAAGTAGTCAGCACATATAAAAAGCTGTATCATGTTTTTCTTTGCAATTATTAATATATTGTTACAGTATACGCTTTTTTTTATCTTCACAAACTATCAGAACATTAATCCGGTTGGCTTTAATGGTTTTAATACTGGCTGTTTTAATACATGGTTTTAATGCATATTACTAGAATAATGCACAATATTCAAAAACTGATACAAACTTATAACATTTAGAACAACTTTTAGTGCTTTTTGATTTAAAAAATCCCCCAAAAATGACAAGGCAATAAAGAATCATATTGTTTTCTTAGAGAAAATCCATTGTAATTTTTCAACCATAAATTGTGTTTATTTCCTGTCCTGAGTGTATGGACGCATCAGGAAGCGTCTCTGACACGTGTCTGAGCTCTGAAGTCCCTCTAACCAGAGGAGAGAGTAACCAGCCGAGTGGGAGGGGCGCCACGAGCCATCAATCTCTCACCCATATCCCGAGCACACGCCCTATCAGACGCTTTCTACTTACATACTTCATTAAGCAGCAGGAGACACGCATCAGCGTGCCTTTCCCCTCTTGTCCCGCTCAGGGCTGCCCCCCCCCACACACACACCAGCTCTCCTGCCTTTCTGGTGGCGGAGTGTCAGCCCGGGGAGCCGATGGGCTTTTGACTAGCACAGGATTGAGAGAGGCTCCGTTATTGGGCTGTTGAATAATGCATGTCCCGTTGGAGGAGCAGGGAGACGCCCGGCCGCTGTCTTATAGAAGCTGACGGAGCGTCACTTCACATCATCGACGGGCGACTAGTGTGGACGGGGGACGGGGGACAGGTGCCCGGGACGGGGGGCCGCCCACCCGCCCCAGCGCTGCAGACGAGATGAGGCGACACAATGCTCCAACCAGCACCCTCGCTGTCACCGGCGGAATCATCCAGAGAGATGCTCCGCACCCCAACCAAGCCTCCACCAAGGACAGCCCGCCCGCCCCCTCCCCTCAGAAGGGACAAATTCAGGCAGACAACAAAACATGCTGGACAGGCGCCACTTCTTATAGTCTGACAGTGGAAATGCAGTATAGGATATGTAAACACCTCGGGGTACACAGTTAACCCTGCCAGGTCCCTCAGCACGTGCACGCCTGGTGTATGGATTCTAATTTATTACTGTAAGTTATGCAAATGCTTTCGCACCCCCACAACACCACCACCAGTCAAGTCCCACGTGTGGTAGAGTTTCGAAGTGAAAATAAGAACAGATTCCCCTGCAGGGAACTAACAAAAATATGACATTTAACTCAAATTTCAGAGTGCAGCTGGAGTTTTATTTCCTCAGTTGCACATTTCGAACAATAAGAGAAAACAGAAGAGTTTTGCACAAGCCATGTTTTTTTCTTAACATGAACAATGCTCTGTATACTCTGTAACTGAGTTAAAATACAAAGTGTGTTGTCTGTAGTGAACTCAGTCACTCTAAGTAAGAAATATATTTACCCTAATTTTTTTTTTTTTTTTTATATTTCAGAAGTGCTAAGACCCATCAGCATATAAATGAGATTTATTACATGATTAAATATAATTTTAGTACATTATCAGTAATAACAATTGATATAGTCAATAGTAATGGAAATCCAATTAAGACCTAAATTACAGTAGTAGTTCTAGAATGGAGTTGAACATCTTAAATCTACTCATATGAAGCACATATGAAATACAGTTTATCACTGAGCAAAATGTTTCTACTTTCAGTTACTTTTTACACAGAAATGATCAAAACAAACAGAGAATTTCTGGGGGAAGGGAGAATTCCAGACTATCCACACATTTGTGTTTGTGAAGAGATTATATGATCTTTTATTGTGATTTGAATTTGATGAAAGTTATTGTCAAATGCTGAGAGTTTTGCTGAGGTAAACTTTCTGGACGGAGTTTTGTCATTGTTTGACAGTGAAACAAACAGAAACACATGGGAAGTCGTGGGGGTGTTGTGGTACAGAGATATCGACATATCTGGTGTGTTCGGCAGTCACCTTTCGTAATAAGAATCTGTCGTGTTGTGAACGTGACAGTATTATAAGTCTGCTGGTCCTCGGTTTTGAACCGAGCCGTCTTCTCTCCTCCTGTGGACTTATTTGAGAAATTGAAATAAGAGACGAGCCTGTTTTTTCCTGTCGACCGCATGAAGGAGGGCGAGGCGACGTCATCCCAAATCTCTGGCAATTCTCAGGAAGGGTCTACCTGAGAGCCCGAACCAAGAGGAGCTTGTGTGGGCTGGCGTGTGCTGGCGTAGGCGTCGGCTCTCAGTCTGCCGAGGCTCTCGCCAGGGTCCGTCCTGGCGAGAGCCGAGAAATGATTGACAGCATTACGTGGGCGAATCGCGTTGCAGGTTGCAACTCGCTCTCCTATTTGGCAGATGTTGATTACAAAGCCACTTTATTCACTTACACTCACATATTCACACACACATGCCTCAGATTCCCTGGCATTTTTTATATCGGAACGCAAGCGTGTCCCCGAGGCCCCCAGTCCTTGTCCTACAGATGGTCCGTTTAATAGGCAACAACACTTTCTTATAAAGGTACGTTCACACAAACAACTGTCACATGTAACACATTCTTATTGGAAACAGCTGCCGGTTGGCGCGCGGTGGCCGACGATCATTGTCAGAAAATGCTGTTAAAAGGGCACATATTTCCACGAGAGCCTGCTGTGATTCCAGGCCACTATTCCACGATAATGCATTCAGACAAAAAAAAGAAAAAAAAAACAAAAGAAGCGAGGGCGTAAACACAAGAACAGAATGGCAAAAGCGGCGCGGCAGCACTGGTCGAATTTCGGTCTGGTCAGATTCTCAGTTTCAACAAGTCGTTTCCTCGCCACCCGTCCTCCAAAGCATACGGATATTTCCATAAAACGGTGAATACAACACAAACAAGCCGCCGCCACCAGGAACTCTAAAACTTTATGTAGCCTGCGATCATGGCGCTCCCTGAAGGGCCACATTAACGCCAGGCCGGTGGTGGGGGAGCTTTGGCAGATGCGGTGTTTTCAGATACAGACGTGGACGGGGTTTCCAGCTCCCTTCTCGCTGACTTAATGGCCCCTGATAAATCAGTCAAAAGCCAGGCCTTCGTCATTAAATGTAGCGTGAGCCAGCTACGGTGCAAAAACAAACACGCAGCCCGGGGTGGGAGGCATTAAAGAGCCTTTAAATGGCCTCCGGGGGTGCCAGGGGGTCGAGCAAATAGCTTAAACTCTCTGGCCTCTGCAGGAAGGGAGCAGAAGATGGGTCAATTTTCAAAACATGGACCCTCTTCCCTTGGGTGGAATCTCCAGGCGGGAGGCGGCGGAATAGCTCTGCCTGAATTTCCACGCTGGAGCCCTAATAGAGTCATTACTACCAGGAAGAGAGGGTAATACTTTCTGTAAGGGATTGGTGTTGGTCTTATTTCCAAACACCACTCGGTTGCTCTAGTCTTCCTGATAAAGCCTTAATTGGCCGCATAATCTCAGGTGCCTCTGTTAGGGGTAATTGATCTGATTGCGCCACCTAGCACTCAGACCGTTAGCACTCACGTTAGCCTAGCATGGCGCCTTGCCACAAGGCAGGAAAACCTTGACTACCTCCATTCGTCTGCGGTACAGGAGAGTACACGGCAGTCTCTTGACATTCATAGGCAATCTAGGTCAGACTGTAACAGTGATAGATGCAGAGAGGGGCTCTTATTTATCAGTCATGGTGGCTCAGCTGCTTTCGCACACTAAATCACATGCACATGCTAAGTGAAATGCTATGAAATGCTAATCCCTTTCGGGGGTCTAAATTTCAAGGAAAACAAAGCCGGTCCGCCCAGGCGAAACTTTTCCACCGCCTGAACCGCGCAGAGCCTGCATGCGAGTTCGGCCTCATTGCATCATGGCTGTAAATAAAGGCAGGCCGGACAGACTGTCACTCTCACTCAGCTGAGCCTCGCCTCCTGCCAAGCTCCATGCGAGGGAATTTGACACTCAAACGCTCCGATGTGAACGCCGATGCCACTTGGTGGAGGATATGCCTCACCATTCGCCTCATCCGTGACTTACGACATCACTCACAGGAACGGCATAAATGCTGCCAAATGCGGGTATTAAAAAGCCTTAAAGTCACACATCGCTATTCCTCTCACTCCTCTTTTCTCCGCCACTCTCAAAGACGCCGTCATCAAAGTCAAATGGGGGGAAAAAAAAAAAACTTTTGATTTACATGCCATCCTCAAAAGTAAACAGCTCGACTGGTGGAGTGACAAACACCATTCAAAACCAAGCAGCTCCGAAAACAAGCCCGTTCTTGGCGTGCTGGTTTTGGCACCGTTGGGCCTATGTGGGTCTGGACAGAATCAATCATAACCTGCTTTGAGTTCCCTTATCCTGCCTTCCCACTGCACACACACACACAGCTCAGACACAGAGGGGGGCTGTATGTGGGTGCAAAATTGAGGAAAAAGTGAGCAAGGGGGTGGGGTGTTCACAGGCCTTTTGGCAGAGTGCAGCGAAAAGAGGAGTGTCTTTTTCTACACTTGACAGACTTCCACAACAGTGCATGCCTCATGGCCAAAGATTGTTAAATCGCATGTGAAAGTTTACTGGCAGCTCTAAATGCTTCCTGTACACCACGCTTTGTACTCAGTGCTGAATTCAATGAAACACATCCTTCAGCTCGGAGGGTTTATTTTTAAAACATCACCCGGCTGCACGGTCTACTGTTGCTACCCCTGATGCAGCTGGTAAAGCGAACCCCGGCCGTCCATCCTGCCACTGCCAGGCTCCCTCCGGCTGGATGAAGACTGTTAGTCCTCTGTTGCTGCTCAGTCTGAGAAAACAGCACCGAAATCCCGACCGGTGCGAAGCAGTGTTTCCAAACTTTTATGACTTTGTTCACGTGTGAGAACGAAGCTCATAAAGAGACTCGCCATTGTGTTAGACCCGTCCACACCGACCCAGTCGTGAAAATAAGTGCCTGGAACAAGGGCTGGCATGCCAGCAAGCACACATTATAGATCAGATTCACAAGCAGAGAAACATTTGTGGCACGTTCAATCAGTATTGCACTATAGAGTCTCGTTTGTCTCACATGTCTTTTATAAGAGCTTCTGGTACATTTTACAGTTTACAATATGCAATGGTTTTGGCATTCCTGGTCAAAAAGTATATTTTATTAATTAACTAAGTAACATATGCTAAAACAAAACCTGCTTGGAATGTAAATATATTTCCATGTTATTTAAAATTATTTAAAATATCATTTTGTAATAGTTTCTAAAATAATTGGCATTTAATGACATGAAAAAATGGGCATTTGGACAAGTCAGCCTTTTTGCAGCAACTAAAAACTCATTAGCTTTCAATTCATGTTAAGGGTAGACCAATTCAACCAAGATACAATTCTGAAAGTAAATGTAAACAAATATTACACAGCTTGTGAAAACTACCTCAGTTTTGATTTATATAAGATTTATGACATGTATTTTTTAATGACTGCCCTCAGAATTTTTATTGACTTTCTGCAGTTATATTTCAACCCAATTTTCATTCAGTGAATTTTAAGAGTTTAAAGGACATGCTTAAAATATGAAAATAGAGAAACTGTTACCTGGCCACAACAAAAGTTTGGAGGCTTTCCTTTCAGCCAAAGGAGGTCTTACTAAAACACTCACTCAAAAGGTGTCTTCGTGGCCATACCCCATTTTTAGTTTTTGTCAGTAGGACTAACAGTGCTACATTAATAGAAGTGGCATTTCTACATTTCTTCCATGCAAAAAATAAAAATAAAAATCCGAACGTCATTTGACTAGGGGTTCCCATGCTATCATATAGTTAAACTGTACATACATTTCATTGGATATTGTCAATATTTAAGGTTGTCCAGTTAGAAATAGGCTAATAATTGGAGACTTTGTTCTTCTCAGCACAGCTTACAATGCCTTTTTTAACTTTGTCCATTTACTGTTGTCCAGGGCAGGCCTAGCAAATCTGGGAAGGTTATTTCTGAAGGGCCTCAAAAAAAGAAAATATTTCTTACAGCAGTCAGAAATGAACCAGATCTGAACTATTCAAAATCCTAGATTACATCCTCCTGGTGTTAATGTGTAAAGTGCTGTGTAATGAGAAACAATAGTAACATTAGCTTCAGTTACAGCCCTGTTTACAGTACATTTTAGAGCTTTACAGGTATGAAGAAAAGACGTGGATGACTCATGCACTGGAGTACGTTGCTCTGGATAAGAGTGTCTGCTAAATGCCATTAAAAGCATTTATGGTATAAACTGTTGTGACAAAAGGTATAGTTTCTTCATCTGATGACCTAACCACTGTTCCTGGCACTACCACTTCATCAGAAGTTTAACTGCTGCTTTTGCAAAGAACTAGTTAAACTTGCCAGATTTCACTTTTGTAATCTTTTCTTTCATTTCCATCTCTTTCCTGATTGCTTTGAATTTAAAGTGTCACAGAATCAAAAATATATGACTACATAAAGGAATGTGTTTATTGAGTTCACCTACCAGGTGAGTGTGGCTCCTAAACTCCTAAAAATTGCAAACGCCTCGGTTTTACTGTACTGGTTAATTTTCAAGTCCGCTTAATGAGAACTTGCCCAGAAATAATTGTGATCAATTTCCTTTTTGAACTAGAAAACAGAAAAATAACAATGGTTATGTTTATTTATTATTATACATAGTATTAGCACATTTCAATATCATTTAATTATAACTATTACTTATTATTTATTATTCAATATTTCAAAGAACTATAAAATTCCAGTCACATTACAAAGTTGCCTAATCAGTGGACAGAAGCGAACCTAGCTGGGGCCAATGTAGTTACTGTTGTTACTATAGTTCTTTATATTGTGACATAGTACATTATTCTATTCTGTTATTTAATTCTAGTCTATTGTTTTTTCTTAATTTTGCTGCTCTTCATTCGGTCCATTTTCTGACACTACTAAACAAATTTCCCACTTGTAGGACTAATAAATGTTTGTCTTATCTTATCTTATCTTGTGATGAATCTGTTCCTGATTGTCCTCTCCTGGCATGTCCTGGTCTAATGCACCTCTGAGTCACCAGGCGAAGTCCGTGCTGGCTGTGTTATGGGGAAATATTTTCCTCACACTCACAGCAACTTCTTCATGCCTCTGTAAGTCTCAGCTTACTCATTAGGGTTCAGGACCCACAACTCTATAAAGCTGCACTGGCACCATGTTTACTGTTGTAATAATGTTATGTTGTGCAGGGCCATATAAAACTGAATTAAAGGGAACTTAAAGTGTACTATATAATGATGAATTTACAATGGATAGCTTGGTGCACACATACACACACAAACACACACACACACACACACACACACACACACATACATATATATATACACTCACCAGCAGCTTTATTAGCTACACCTTGCCAGTACTGGGTTGGACCACCTTTTTCCTTCAGAA
>JBBMFX010000134.1:3256193-3267496 GCA_037832545.1 Rhabdalestes septentrionalis | reverse complement strand
GTGTGTGTGTGTGTGAGTGTGTGTGTGTGTGTGTGTGTATTCTCATCTGGTAACTCCACTCCTGATCTTTGTTGTTTTTTTGCATAAATCGATACTATTGGTCTCAACGTGGGTATGTAAAATGTAACATCAATGAAAATGGTGAATCGCTGTTTACTGTGCTGTACTGAACTATATACCTGCCACAACAC
The DNA here is from genome assembly GCA_037832545.1 of Rhabdalestes septentrionalis. NCBI lineage: Eukaryota > Metazoa > Chordata > Actinopteri > Characiformes > Alestidae > Rhabdalestes > Rhabdalestes septentrionalis. The sequence continues at coordinate 3,267,305 of JBBMFX010000134.1, read as the reverse complement.
CACTGTACCATGTACTGTGTCCACACCAACGCTAGTGTTCCTTTGCCAAGGCAAACCAGCCACTATTTTAATGTAAAATTACTTTTTGTGTATTCTTTTAATGTATTCTTTCTCCATTATGTTAAAAAGCCACTACTTTTAATGTAATCTTTTCCTCTTTTCATTAAAAAATGAAGACTACTACCTGATGTGACTGATCAGACAAGATTTTGTTCCTGAACCTAATAGCTGTGAGCTTATAATGTTATTAACAAATACTAGAACTCAATATTCACCCAAGCATTTTCTGTATTTTTTTTCTATAAAACCACTCCCCGCTCTCTCAAACCCTCTCAGGTGCTGCAAGGTGGACAGTGTGAGTTGTCACTGTGGCGGTCTGAGCACAGTATGACTTGCTGTTAGAGATAAAACTGAACAAATCTTTACAGAATATCTGAACAACAGCATTTTAGGGAAGGAGTTCTGGATGTTTTCTCTGTCCTAAACCTACATAATGATGAACTAGATGGTAGAGAGAAATTTTGAGGTGTATTTTTAGGAAGACCATTGACTTCAAGCATCAGTTCTAGCAACAGTAAGCCAATGATAACCAACATGCATAACCTGGGAGACCGACTATAAGTGGGATCCACAGAAAATTGGTTACATTTGATAAAGTGGCCCCTTATATTCATGCATGAACACACAGAGTGAACGGTGTGAAATTCTTTCTCTGCATTTAATCCATTCAGCAAGGGAAGCAGGGAGCTATGGTGCCACCAGCGGTTGGGGTTCGATCCCACAACCTTCTGATTACACCCTAACCTCTACTCCACCAAAGTTAAATCAAATCTTATTCAATTAAATCAAAGTAATGTTCCTTTAAAGTGGTTTTGCAACATCACAGCTGCATATTTGTAGAACAAAAGAAGACAGTGTAACACTGCCGTCTCCTTTTAAACCAGAGACGTATGCGTATTGGCATACAGCTGCCTTTTATTCCAACTCACATTGGCGTAAAGGGTATATGGAGACGAGTTCCGCTCCAGCGGTGTGCCTGCTTTGGCGGGACAGAGACAGATCTGCTTGTACTACACTGGGGGCAGATTATCATGAGTTAAAGGGGATGAGACCAAAGACTCTGCAGGTATCACCAGGTAAGGTAGGATTAGGAAAGTCCCCAGACGCTACAGAACGGAAGATCCTGCATGCGCCAGCATCTTTAGGACCAACATGAGATGATAATTTAAAAAAAAGTGTCATTTATTTATTTTTTTCTGATTACTGAGACCAAAAACTAACACAAGCAACCTCTTCCGTGCGTCCGGGTTCTGGTGGGAAGCGGCTCCACATCTTCATTAAGGCCGGATGAGCTGCGGTGCTGCAGTTAAAGTTAACAGGTTCCCCCGACTCCGCGCTCTTATAAACAGGTGCTCCCTCAGGCCTGCTTTAAAATGGGGGAATGATAATGGGGCCGCAGACGAGGGGGAGCTAACCGAAGCGAGTTGCTCCCAGAAGACTGGAGGAATCCGCACTTAAAGCCGTACGGTTCCTGGAGGACGCACAAAAAAATCTGGGGGGGTTGGGGTTGAAAGGGGGGGCAATCGTCCCGCATCACACTATCCCTCACTCTGAGAAATACAGAGGGAGAGTTTTATTGGGTTGTACTTTCATTGTTATTCCAGCGCCGGGACGATCGCAGCCCCAGAACTGACGTCAACCCCCAGATCCATCGCCGGCGGAGAAACTATCATGGTAATCATTTTAATTACAGCTATAACTGGTGTTCAGCAGCCGCCAATTGGTCAAAGACGCTGAAATGTATGGAAGTGAGTGTGTGTGCGTGTGTGTGTGTGTGTGTGTGTGTGTGTGTGTTTGTGTAAGGCCTATTTAAACAAGTCCTAAGAGTCCTCCTCTCCATAGAAGAGCACTGACACACAGATGTTTCAGATATGTAAATACCGTCATTGTCATATTCGCACGAAAATATAAGGAAACGCATTTAAAAGTCAGCCGAGCGAGTTATAAAAGGAGGTTGCAGGGGGAGGGTTGGGTTGGGGGGGTGGGGGGTGGGGTGGCTCTTAAAAAATATTAATTGGTCTAGCCGAGTTCTCCAGGCTTGACTGGCCCTTAAGCGAACGCCGGAGATCCGTGCTTCCGTCTCCTCAGTCCTCAGAAAGATGACAGAGTAAGAAACACAAAAAAAGAAAGAAAATAAAGAAAGAACATTTCAATTTGAACCCCTTTGGAATTCACTCTCCTCTTTCCCTCCGTTTGGACAGAATTGCAGGCGCTAATTAGCGTTAAAAAAAAAAGAAGATATTTGTGAATTTTTTCTGAAATCGGTGAAGTGAGGAGAGAGAGAAAGAGAGCATTTGCATTCCTCTCGCCTTTCGCCGCCGTGTCACAACAAGGTCAGCAGTGGGTTCTGTCACTGTAGTGGCCATTAAAACATTCTAAACAAACATCAGCACCAGAACGTCATTAAAGAAATAAATAAAAAAGAAAAGAGAGAGAGAGAGAGAGAGATAGAAAGAGAGAGAGAGAGAGAGAGAGAAAGATAGAGAGAGAGTGAGAGAGCGAGAGAGAGAAAACATTCTCAAACTCTTTGAACTCGGGAAATCATCTGTAAGATTTCCGATCGCCTCCGAATAAACAGTCTAAACGAGGAGGCTCCCTGTGACCGGCCTCGGAATCAGATGCCGTTTAAGTGTACACACTTTCATAAACATTCCGAGAAGAAAAGCATGCTAATTAGCCATGCAAAAATTCATGCATATTTAAATATAAGTACCAATGGCCTGACAAATATCAAGAGGATTGGTGGAGGGGGTGTTGATGCTGGCAGAGAAGGAGGAGGAGGAAAGAAAAAAAAGAATGGAAGAGAAAGATGGAGATGGCAAAATGCAAAACGCACATTAGCTGTAATTGTGGACAAAATTATACAAGGGGAGGTGGGGGGGCATGTGTGTGTGTGGGGGGGGGTTCTCTGAAAACCACAGCAGCCGCGGTATCTCCTCGCTTTAATGGGTCTGGTATGAATCTCCATGAGCTCTGTTTTTCTTAATTCCCGCTAATTATTGACGTGTTGTGCTGTTTCGGGTCGCCGTGAGAAGACGTCGGCTGTTTTCAGGAAAACCGGCTGCTATTTGCCGAATCAAAACAATATTATTTCGGCTCAGATGATTTAATTGCTGATAGGGCGCTTTAAATGAGATTAAAATGAATGCAGGGCAGATTAACGAGGATGCTGATCACATGATCGGCCTGTCTGGTGCCCATGTTAAATTCCCCCCCCACCCCAACCCAACCACCCCCCCGCTCAACACCCGCTGCCCCCCCGCACCGGCGCAGCCAACCAGCTGGGCCCCACACAGCCTTGGGCTAGCAAAATGTTAATTGTGCTTCTAATATGCTATTTTATTTGCCACAATCTGTAAATATCACTTACCCGCATCATGAAAGACAAAAGGCATCCGGCTCACCTGATTGGCTGCTGCCTGCGTCTCTTTTGTGCATTCCTCTCAGGTTTCGGCTTCCATTCTTTATTCTAGAGGCGTCGTGAGAGGCCAGCATGAGGATAACTGCACGATGATGTTCATCACCGTTTTGAAATCCTTTTTTATATGAATTCCAGAGTATGTGGAACTGCATTATTACACATAAACATAGTGAAACAATGAAGAATGTGTAGAAGTTGAATAGTATATTGGTTTAATATGACCTGTGTGTGTGAACTACTGAACTGACTATACAATAAAATAGGAAAATAGGAAAAATCACACTTTTCTAGGTCTTATTTCCATCAATGGATAAGAAACATAGTGAAATAGTGAAAGATGTCGAGTAGCAGTATAATGGTTCAATATGATCTGTGGGGGTGTGTGTGTGTGTGTGTAACCTACTGAACTGACTTCTAAAATAAACAATAAAATGAAAAACTTGAAAATCATTTATTATTTACCATAAGGGATGAAAACAACTAAGAAAGCTCTTGAAACTTTTCGATTTTGCCAGGCCATTATTTTAATCCATTCAACAGATTTTAGTCAGTTAATCACTTATTTACATTAATGGATGACTAATATAGTGAAATGTTGAAGGCAACTTTATGTGCATATGTTGAGTAGCAGTATATAACATGACCTGTGTGTGTGAACTACTGAACTGACTTCTAACAAAAAGCAATAAAATGGTTATTTACCATTTCAGATGAAAACAACAACGGAAGCTCACGAGACGTAGACTTTGCCAGGTCATTGTTTTAATAAATTCAATGGATTTTAATCAGTAACAATAAGATAACGTGTTATTTGCCAGGGAGGACGGTGCCGGACGGTGCTTGAGTCTGTCTGGGAGGATCCGGAGAGAGAGAGAGAGAGATTTGACAGGGCCGAGTGGACCTTCCTCTAAACTTAAGCTGGATTGTAGCGGAGCGAAAATATGGCGGGACGTCCATCACGTTGACAGTAATGCACCGGAATGGCCCATAAACAGCTACAACTTTCCATCTCCCCAAGACAACCTATGGGGGCTTATTGCTGTACATTAAGACTTAAAAATGCGTGGCGAATTCCATTAATCCATCTCATTGCATAAAATTTCCATTTGATTTTCTGCTCGGAATTTTAGATGACCAGAAGAGCATCGGAAACCCCTCATTATTTCATATTCAATCAATCAGTCAAGTGCGAGAGGCGCGGCGGCGGGGGTGGGGTAGGGGGGCGCTGGGGCGGCCAGGCCGGGCCAGGCGGCACGGGGCTTCAGTCTGATTATGGAGATGGACGTTAGATCATTAGAACAATGCCCGTCTGCGAGGGGCGCTCTCCTTCCTGAGGATGTCATCGCTTCATTATTATTGACATGCTGCATTACTTAGCGCGGGCTAAGTGTCCCTGAATGTGACAGACATAATGCCCATAAACCACGCTCCAGTGGACAACACCCGGATCAGACAAATATTGTGCTGGTGTAAAAATTAACATCGCGTTGTGTGGGTGTGTTTGTGCGCCTTTGTGCGTCTGTGTGTGTGTGTGTGTCTGTGTGTGTGTGTGTGTGTGTGTACTCAGCCAGACATGGCCTGGACTATCATAAACCGGGGAATGGGACTTGATGATGCCCATTTAAATCTGTTTTCGAGGCAGCCATTCGAAACTTGGACGTGAAAGCATTCGGCAAATACAGGGAGCGTCTCTCAGGACATGGAGGGCAATAAAAGGACGAGGGGCAGAGTAAAAAAACAAAGAAAAACAACCTCATGAGCAAGACCAGGTAACACACCCTCGCCGGCGTCCCGCTGCGTCTTTATTGGCGGCTTCGGACGCGATTGTCACACAAGAGGGATCTCGGGCGGAGAGGAGACAGAGAGGAAGTGGCGCGGCCGGTCAAAGTTTTTCAATTTCACCGCCAATTTCCTGCGTAATTACTGCGGCGCCTGATGGCCTTTTAACGGCAGGGACCCGGCGCCGCCTCTCAGTGGTGAGCTGCGAGATGATCGCACGCACTCGTGCTCCTACACTTGCATCCCTGCACCCTGCGAGTCTCCGAACCGCAATCATCCAGCCCTGGGGTCCCCAGTACGCCCCCCACCCACCAGGTGGAGGTCAATGAGCTAGGGCTAATGTTACAGCAGGAGAGGGAGAAACCGACTCGGCCAATGGGGAAGACCAGCTCGCCCTCAGAAGCCGAGAGTTACGATTTCTCTGAAGCTCGCACACAATTCAGTGAACGCATCATTGTTTACACGACCGCATTTACATTAATGCAGGCATTTCCGGCCCAACATGTTCTCCACTGAACCTACAGCTGCGGATAAAGGCTCTGAAGTGAACACGGCCTGCGTATTATTCAGATTTGATTTGTCACATACAATATCATATTTGGTACAACAAGCAGTGAAATGCTTTTTCAACACCCGACCTTAGGAAACAGTGAAGAAAAACAAGTAGAAAACAGTATGAGGAGAAGATGGTAAGGATGGTGGAGATAAGTACATAGTTAAAGTGCAGATGCATCACCAGAGCTGTGTGGAGGTGGAGTATAAATATAAATAATATATAAGATACATGTCAGAACTGTATGGGTGGGGTATTAATATAAATAGTATATATGATATACATATAAGAACTTTATGGGGTGGAGTTGTAAGAATTAATTCAATATAAGTCTGATTGGATATTTGTTTTGTTATATTTTATTCTTTTCTTTTTTAACTGGGCTTGTGAAGGATTGTAGGACAGCAAGTGATAACACAGGGTGTTCACACACATAATCCTTTCTAAAAGAACCGAACTCAGTCCTCTACAAGTGGTCCAAAAATTGGACCAGCAGAAAGGGAACTCACTTTTCTGTTCACAGTGTAGGGACTCTGTTCACTTTCTGCTCCTCTTCAGTTCAGATGGTCTTGACGTGCAATTCTGTGAATGCATCGTTGTTTACACACCCGCAGTTATATTTAATATATGCATTTCCAGCCCAATATGTCAAGAAGAAATCTGAAACCTAGAGGATGTCTTCTTTTTGCAAAACCACATTTGAGCCCAATTCAAAAACTCATTCTCTGTATGGATGCCCCGGCGTCCCTCTCTCTGGTCAGGGGGAGACTCGCGTCCGTCGCAAGGGGACGGCAGGCGGCCAGAGGTCGAATGGAAGAAAGCGAGGCTCCTTCGGGAGGGGCCGGGAGAACAGATGAGGGGTCACAGATCATTTAAACATATCTATCAAGCCTTTCAGGGTTTAGTAATTCCCCCAGTCAAATGTTGCCATGTAAATATGTCAAATGGGAATGAAATTACCACCGCGCTTTATTGACTGTGATAAAATCTGAAAAGCGCCACTGAACATAATTACATACTTGTCAGAGCCATAAAAATTAGCTTTATTATCAACGGAATGGTTTCGTACAACTTCATTTCTGTTCGATGCCATCCAGATGGGGCCGCTTTATGCACTTGAACAGTTTTTATGCAGATCTGGACTTTTTTTTTTCCTGTCTCTCTCCTCCACTCGTCTCTCTACTGATCTCTCTCTCTCTCTCTCTCTCTCTCTCTCTCTCTCTCTCTCTCTCTACATCTGTTTGCTCGATGGAGGGAGGTGGAGAGGGTGGAATAAATGAGGAGCGAGAGAGAGAGAGAGAGAGAGAGAGCGAGAGAGAGGCTGATGTTGAATGCTACATTAGCTCTGTCAGGGTTGGAGAGATTTCTCGCATGCTGGAACACCTGCAGTGTGGCGACACAACAGAAGGACTGAAGCCCATATGCAGGTGAATAAAACCATCCAATTCAGCAGGGTAACGGTCATCATTCACTAAAGTTCGGGTCACGAGATTCTCCACTGAACCTACAGCTACGGATAAAGGTTCTGAAATGAAAACAGCCTGCGTATTTTAAGTAGCATCCTTTGCATGAATATTTGATTTCCTATATTTTGCACCAATTCTTTTTAACAGGGGTTGTGATTAAAAAAAAAATTCAAGGTCCTCTTTAAACAAACCAAACTCAGTTCTCTAGAAGTGGTCCAAACATTGGACCAGCAGAAAGGGAACTTGGTTCTTTTTATGTTCACGGTGAGAGTTAGTTTCAAAGGGATCTTGGTTCTCTTTCTGGTCCTCTTCAGTTCAGATGGGGTCTCTGTTCTTTTTGTGTTCACAAATTAGCTCCTCATCCAACCTGCCATGTTTCCCATGTTTGGGTATATTTTTCTCCATAAGAGTAGGTGGGTATATTTTACACAAGTAACAGCTACTATAGTTCTTCAAATGATGGAGAGCAAGAATGCTTTGAGACAATGGGTGCAATGGGTAGAAAAACTCTCTAAATTCCTTTATTTATTTATTTGTTTGTTTGTTTGTTTGTTTGTATGTTTATTGGGTTTTTATTTTTATTACTAGAATTTCTTCCTTTATTTGTATTTGTGTATTTCTGAATTGTTTGTTATCCGCAACATGTGGTCCCCTCTTCCCGGGCTGTACCACGTCATCTACCTACGGCAAGCCTAGAGGACGAAAACAGTCCAAACAAACCCAGAGCACTTTCTGTTCATAATGCGCGACCAAATGTTAAAACACTCTCAGTCCTGTAGAAGTGCTACAAAAAGTGGACCAGCAGAAAGGGAACTCGGTTTGTGTTCACAGTGTGAGTACCTTTGATAGGAGCTCGGTACTCTTTCTGCTCCACTTCAGCTCAGATTGGTCTCAGTCCTGTTTCTGTTCACACTTTAAGTTCCTCATCCAACCTGCCACTGCTGTCTCTTCATGTTCCCCACTACTGCGAAGTTTTTTCTCCATAAGTGAAGATGTTTATAAGCTCTACCAAACTCTCACCTCCCAATGTGTCTCGATTCGGTTAGTTTCAAGAAGCCTGAGTTCATTTGGTGCGTTCTACGCAAAAAAGTCTGACTAATCTCTCTGAGTTCGCTTTAAGGGCTGAAATGGACCAAGTGAGAAAACAGCCATGTAACAGAAGCGACAGTTAATTAAGGTCACGCCCACTCCAAGCAATGCCACACCTTCCACTGATTCGCATTGCTCAGTCAATTCAGTTTCAATTCAATGTTGGTAAATGTTATCCGATGTTCAGTGCTTTTTACAACCAGATACTCACCGAGCAGCTCACCGAGCGAGTCCAGGCCAGAGCCCATGGTGAGCCAAAGGTGACGGAGGCAAGGAAAATCTCCCTATAGATGGAGGATGAAATCTCAGAAGAGTCAAATGGCGAACCCGTCCTCTCTGGTGGACCCGGAGAGAATGAGAGTTGAACTAAAAAGAGAAGGCCTTCATGAACAGACTGTGGCTATCTCTTAAGAGTCAATTGAGATTCTGTTGGAGGAGTAGCTGTGAATCTCCAGTCATCTTTACCATCTACAAACTGCAATGACCCCAAAAAGCTGCGGGATGATGTGTTGCATGGCAAATAAGAAAAATAACCCTAATTTAAGCTTTTACTGGGTAATCAGTTTTTAAAAACAGAGCCAAAATGTATTGTTGTCTCATAGTTATAATCAGGCAACAGTTTTTTGTAGTTATGGGGACCTTAAGGTAAGAGATAAATCTTTATTAGTTCCACAAATGGGAAAGTTACATTGTTACTGCAGAAAGTGGACAAAACAAAGGTAAGAGCTACACAAATAATCTAAAAATATAAATATGGACTACACAAATCTTCTAAAAATATAAATACAGACTGATTGAATTTTTTTTTTTTAAGTCCACAAATTCTCTACAGTAGTGTGTGTTAGGTTAGCGAGCAAGCTAGTCACCAGAGTCTTCTATGGTCAGTCTTAAAGCCTTCATGCACAGTTCGGACCGAGAGAGTGCAAAAAAAAAGTAACGGTTGTGCTAATAGCATGTAATTGTACCACAATACTTGGGCGTTCTGATGTTAAGTGTCAAGCAAGGTAAGTTATTTGATTCAGATTTAAACAGAACAAGTGGTACAATGGAATAAGTAGTGCTAATAGCAAGATTCAAGATTCAAGATTTGTATTTGTCACATGCATAGTCATACAGGTACAACACGCAGTGAAATGTGTCCATTAGCATGTAACCTAATAGAAAGCTACAGAAATTAGCATTTTGGTGCAATGAATGTTAGGCAATCCTTCAGTCAGTAATGATACAACCAAAATAAGTGACAGACAGAAACTCAGTGGGGATCATTTTCCACACTGAGTTTGAGATGCAAAATCACAACTGATGGAGTTTTGGTTTTTTTTTCATCCCTAACAATGTATTGATATGTCACTTGTGGACTTGTCAAAGGCAAAATGTCCTACAATTCCCCATTTACTCCCTTTGCTACATATAAACTTAATTTAAATGCAATTTTTACTTCTACTGCTAAATTGTCTTTTTAATTTTCTTTTGCTATTGTAGAATTTTCTGCCAACGGACGGGCATGATTCAGCATTTCACTGGATGTTGTACTCTGTATAATTGTGTTTGAGACATATAATATTTGTGCAAAAATATGTTTTAATGCAGCTAAATTCATTGTAAACCATGAAATATCACATGGTCTATAGACTGTGTATCATATTTTGAGATTGCCTCTGATTGAAACAGAATTTAACCTGTTAACTTGACTGTAAATTGCTGCGTAACTTTGTAATTAATTATGTAATTATGTCATTTAGACCATAAAGTAAAACGGTATAATTTCTGCACTCTGAGGATTAAAGAATAATGACTTTTCACGCCGCCATGGGTCGAGCTACCTCAGCCGCCATTATGTAACATTAGCTTCTGTTAATATTTAATCTTTTTAAACCGATGAATCCACTTCCAATATTGATGCTAATTTCTCCTGTGCTGGGGCGTCCCCTTTGCCTTTTGTCAGGTTACAGCATGAGATTTAATTATGAAACATCATTTCTTTGTCTCTACTGACGTCCGGCTCACTATTGAGGTGTTCATGCGACTGTCCCGAAGCCCCGCCCCGTCTCCACCATCCCTCCGTCCCAGAGACTGCGTGTCACTCCTCCTCCACAAACAGTTTTACCTCCATCACTTATTCATCCCTTAATTATTATTTGTTGCCTTCGTCCCCTTTCCTTGAACCGTATTATCATATCAATTAGCATCCCTGTCTCGGGCCTGGGTTCCACTCACACTGCATTTACGTCAAGCCCATAATGCACCTCTCACTGCCTCTGAATTATTAAGAGAACAAGGCCCAGCAGGTGGCCAGGGATTCATATTTAAAATGGACACCTACGCCTAATGGTGGCTTTCAACCAGTCGAGCATGAGCGAGCCCAGGAGCACGACACCCGGAAAACGGCCACTCACACACACAAACACCAGCATATGGAGATAATCTTTTCCTGTTAGTGAGAACTGGCAGACTCTCTGTAATGATGCTTTCGCACCACAATGAGGTCTTCGCTCATGAGGTTGAATCAGTCGTCTTGGAGTGGCTACACTGTAAAGGGGGCAAATTTGCAGCGATCCACTGTGCTGCTTAAATCAGTGTTTACTGATTCTAGTCCTGGAGGCCTGGGCATCGTCACCATTCAGTCAGAGTGGGGTGTGTCCCCCTCACATTTCATAATCATTGGTTTGGACCCCCTCCCCCCACATTGAACATAAATAATGAGTTCCCTCAGCGCTGCTGAATCTTGAATCTTTGGTGAAAGA
>JBBMFX010000134.1:3139272-3150620 GCA_037832545.1 Rhabdalestes septentrionalis | reverse complement strand
GAGAAAGATAAATACAAATATACATGGAGAGATGCATACAGAGGTGTATATATGTGTGTGTATGTAAATTTAAATTTAAATCCATATATAGACAGATGTGTGCATGTATTTATAGTGAGACATGCAATATGTATAATAAATAACATCACTACATAATGTCCTAAATCTATTTAATCATTTTACACAGTTAAATATCGATGATGTAACTAAACTCTGCATTTCAGTTTTCCATTTTGGACTTTTACATGATCCTGTATTGAAAATTAAAAAGACTATAATTCTTTTATACATTAAAAATGACATTTGAGGAAAACAGTATCTGAAATGTAGTCCATGTAGCTTTTACACTTCTCAGTTCCAGTAATGCTGGTTGATAGGTCCATTTTGAAATAATAATATTGCTTTTTTTTTTACCAGAGCCCCCTATCTCTCCTCCTCCTCTTATTCCTCCTCCTCCATCGGTGAGGTTATCAGTTCTAATGTTTACTTGCTCCTATTCATCTCCAATACACCCTGATTTGAATAGGCCCTTGTGTGCCTCTTATCAGATCTGGCTAGAGAGAGAGAGACAGTGTGTGTGTGTGTGTGTGTGTGTGTGTGTGTGTGTGTGTGTGTGTGCACTACCTTCATGCTCGTGCTACGTTCCTCTTGTGAAGAGCTTGGGAGATACTGAGTTGTATTACAAAGCAGATTGAGATTAAGATCATAATACAATGGATCGCTGTTTTTATTTATTTTTTTTACATTATTTATTAGTCTTTCGCCGAAGCGGTTAAAATAATTGAGACATATGTTCAGCTACATTAAATATTCCACAAAATCACACCCTTGTTTTGTATGCATGTGATCATTCATTCCTGAAATTAATTAATACATTGTATAAAAATACGGGGCAATTATGAGCTGGATGAGGAAAAAAATAGAAAACGTATATAAATATCTTTTTAAGCCTGACTCCTGCTATTTGAGCAGAGAGCACACAGATATACGGCACTTACTGCAATTTACGCATCACTGCATTCATGATAAATACATATTTTTTTTGTGTGTGTGTTTATTTTGGTTTTGTTTCTTTTTTTCTGTGAAATGCAAAGGAAAATCAGCTTCACATCACACACGAGGGTTAAGAACCCTCCAAACTCTCCACCATGTGTTGCTGGGGGATCTCAGATAATTGCATTCTCTAACAAAGCACAATAGATTCATGCAGGAAAGTTCCTCCCAGTATAGGAACACCAGGTTTACCATTAGTGAATGTGATTTTTTTTTTTCTTCTTCTTCTTCTTCTTCTTCTTTGTTTTGCTCCTGTTTCGGTCACACACACACACACAGTCGAACACACGCGAGACGATGTCTGTGTGACATAACCGAGGATCATGCATTATGCAGAGCCCCCTTTCTCCCACCACATTTTCCTGCAGCATCATGGGCGCAGGAGCTCACGTACCTGCACTAAATATCTGGATTTATAGGCTATCTATGAGAGAGCAAGGCAAATAACCCAAACGAATGAATTAATGAACACTTACCCTTCAAAAAAGGAGAAAGAAAAAGAGAGAGAGACAGAGAGAGAGAGAGAGAGAGAGAGAGAGAGAGAGAGAGAGGCTCCCCCATTATTATCAGTGCTTGTTAATTTCAGAAGTCCTGCTCTCTAAGCGCAGTTCCTCTCTTCATTAAACTGCAGCAGTAGGGTAGTTTTCAACACATGGGCTTCGTCCTTGCAGTAATTGCCCTCGCGGCACAGCCTTTACCTCTCTCTCTCTCTCTCTCTCTCTCTCTCTCTCTCTCTCTCTCTTTCTCTACTAGGCAAGTCTCCAGGGACCTGGCCACTGGCCCTCTGGGGCCCACACCATATCCCAGTCCCCCCCTTCATCCCAGACACCAGGCAGTTTCTCTCCCAAGGCCGGACTTCTCCACCCGGCGTCGAGGACTGGGCACGGCCGAACGGAAACACTCTTCTCGGGTAAACTTTTTTGGTCAGGTGGGTTCTCACCCTTGTAAAATATTGAACCTTTCTGTTCTAACACATGTATGCACTGTACAGCGCGAGAGAGAGGCATATCCAGCAGAAGTCTCCACCAGAGCCCATGCTACACAACCATCTGACGCCATCTACTGGCGGAAGTGTGCACCCTCCGGTCAACACCCCCCCACCCCCCACCTCACCGCAACATCTCTATCGGAAGGTTGCCTTAATTGGGAAATAATTGCATTCTTTTTTTTTTCTTTTTTTTTTGGAAAAAAGGACAATTTCATCCCATTGCCTTATCATTTATTTCAGTTTCCCTCTTCTGCCGCGACACAGAGAGAGAGAGAGAAGAGAGAAGAGAGGGAGGTAGAGAGGGAGGGAGAGAGAGAGGGGCGAAGGACTTCAATTAGCTGCCTTCTTGAAAGATGTTCCTCCTCTTAATGTTTCGAGCAAAGAACTTAAATTCATGTAAATAACGAGTCTCAATTAGGAAAAGGGGGAATGAAAAAAACGAGAGAGGGAAAGAGAGAGAGAGAGAGAGAGAGAGAGAGAGAGGAGAGACAGGCCTTGGCCAATTATCCCGGCCGCGGCAAGTCTCTTGGGCCGGCGCTCTGAAGGCTGGTATCCTCGCCTTTTGAACACACAATAAGCAGAGAAGCCCCTCAAGTCATTACCGGGACGCTCTCCATTTTCCTGGCCAGCCCTCCGCGCTCCAGCCACGCTAAGTGTGTGAAGGCTGGCGTTCGGAAATGGCTGCTGTGCGGGGAAGTGCCACGATTAAAAGTGCGGTAACGGGAGAGGGAGTGTAACGGGATGTTCCAGCGTGTAATGATACACCGAAGCCTCTCGGATAATAAGAGCCCGTTTATGAAGTCGGGGCGTTTTTACCTGCTTCCTTTTCTTCTTTCGACGGCGTGAAGCGCAGCCTCGGACTAACAAGAGCCTAAACATTAAAACCCGTTCCATCCAGGAGCCGTTCCCGTGTTTCTCGGATTCCTCGGCCGTGGGACCGTCCTCAGCATAATTGCAAGTTAATGGTTCAGATCAGTGCACGCATTAGGCCTCTCCTGACACCTGCACTGCCTCGATGCTGGAGGGGGGAGGGCGTGAGTGTGTGTGTGTGTGTGTGTGTGTGTGTGTGTGTGTTTGTGTGAGTGTGTGTGTGTGCACGGGCCTGCAGTCCACAGAGACCAGCTTGTTTACCTGACCCAGTGGGTGGTTAAGAGTAGAGGAGGGGATCAATGAGCAGCATGCTGGATCGGGGCGAAGCCTCACCTCACACACACTCAGCCTCTGCACATTACCTTTGATGGTGGAAAACACTCAAAAATATAAGATGAATCTCATCTTGGCACCAGGAAAAAGAAACTTGTTTAAATTTCCTTATAAAAAGGTCTAAAACGGTTCCTAAATATAAAAAAACAGCAGTTGGCACCACTCAGTCTGACAAAACGGATTTTTTTATGTATGTAAATGTAAGCAGATTTCATTTCTTTTATTCCACTGTAAAGGGCAGCAGGTATTTCGACGTGTTTTTGTTAAAAAAAGAAAGCGCTATCACTGCTGCCTCTTCATCTTTACTATTTACTGTTGAAAATTTCCCCTCTTATTAAAATTTCCTCCCTCGTTAAAAGTGAGACACACTCTTTCCCGCCGCTGACCGTATGAATGGTGCTATGCTTTGGCTGCTCGGTGGGTTTTTTAATTGGATTTTGAAGATGGCTGTGTGCGGAAGTTTAGGCACCCCTGGTCCACTGACATGTTTTTGTTAATTTTTTAATTTAAAATAAGCACACACTGTACATATCACACATATGTACATATCACAGTTTTTTTTTTCTCTAACCAACTAAGAATATGGTAAAACATGAAATGAATACCTTTAATTTAGTAGTTATTTTTTTATTTAGCCCCCAAAAAATACATTTTCACAGTGTCACATGTCCATCATTTTGTAATGGACTATGTGGGATCAATGCAAAACTCGCATTAAGCAGTATTTTGCGGATATATTATTTATTCTACTGTGAAACAAGGGAGGGACGAAAGGGGCACTACACCTCCACCCTCTGAAAAGGTACAGGATATTTATTTCGCTGTGGGGTCTATCGGCAGGTGTAATATTTTCTCCTCGTTTTACAATTAAATTGCTGTATGTTGGATGTTGCCTCCCACTGTCCAACGCTGTGCCCTTTCACAATTCTCAGATTTGTATGCTTAATTAACTGCATTAATCTATCAATGCACTAACAATATAAAAATAGTGCAGTCATTGTCATTTTACAATCAATATGTTTCAGTTAAAATGTAAGATGAGGGTTGATTGACCTCTAAACTTTCATCTTTGTTTCAGATCTACCTTTAATTTCCCCTAATATTCCAGAGGGAGAAAGATCCAATTCCTGATCTAAATGTATAGTGCAATAATTCTGAAGTGATTCTGTGTCCAGTATTAAAAGCCACACGATTTCTGTTGCTTTAATACATTTGAAATACTTTCCATGATGAAAAGCAGCTTATCCAGAAGCATCCGATCTTTTAAAACACACAAAGTGAGGTGATGCGGACGGCTGGACTCCTCATATTTATCACTGCCAGCCCAGGGATAACCGCTGGGTCGGACAACACGGCCCACATATTACACTCCCAAATAACTGTGAGATTATTATTTGCAATTAACAGAAAGTGTGTGCCACAGCGGCCTCCGAGTGCGATTCATCAGGCTGATCTGAGGAATCCTAAATGGGGGCGTCCCGGCGTGGTCAGGGCTCTGAATTAAAATTGCTGTTTTTTTTAATGCTGGTTTCTCTCAGGACCTTCTTCCCAAAGGTGCACAGCATCAGGTGTGTTCTCGGCTCCATTTTCCCCAGTGAGCTACAGGGACTAAAACTGTGAGAGGAATCAATACTGGTGCAACCCCAGCAGGACCCAGCCTCCAATTTAATGTTTTTCATGAATCGATGCACATTAACCATTAAGACTAGCATTACCCATTAAAACAAGCAACCCATTTATATATATACATGTATTTATATTTATAACATGTATATACACACACACACACACACATATACAAATGCATACACACACACACACAGATAGATAGATAGATAGATAGATAGATAGATAGATAGATAGATAGATAGATAGATAGATAGATAGATAGATAGATAGTGTATATTTATAGAGCATCCCCATAAAGCATAAAATTAAAAGGGGCTTGACATTTGCATTAGCAGAAATAAAATAGCATTGACACAACACAAGCAGATAGTAATAAGTCAAGTTCTGCGCTGGGATGTATGGTCAGGGAGATGCTAAATGACACATAAGGAGCAGATTTACCCCACTTGAATGAAAGTGAGAGGCGGTGATACCGAAAGCTTGAGGAATTGAACAACAAAATTAAATGTGAGGGCTCAGTCATACAAGGATCCTTATTTATGATCAGAATTTTGAAGCTTTCTCCAAATGTAGGTATTGAAAAGGAGTCATAAGAGTGGATCTGACTTAATGTCTTGCATTCTGGGCGAAAGACCACTTTCAGTGAAAATATTTTCCTACTCAATCTGATGGTGCAACATTTGTAACAGTTCATGTTAAAATGTAGCAATAATAAAACTACATGTCGGTTGTGTATATGGACTGTATGCGAGGGTATACTATTGAAAACAGCCTGGAAAAACCGTAAAAGCCCAGTAAGCGCAGACGCCAGGCCGGTGCAGGCTTGATCCACTCACACACTGCGGCGGCTTTAGCAAATTACAGCCGTATCAGTGTCTGCAGCTTCGGCTCGGCACGGCTATCATTAACGCAGAAGCCGCGTTAACCATTAATCTTATTGTTGAATGAGGATACATCTGCATCTACGGCTAAGCGGGATTTCGTCCCGTCTTTTTATAGTCCCTCGTCCCTCCCTCGCTCTCCAGCCCCGTCCCGAACACGCTCTCCTCTTTCGCCCCTCTTCTTATTCCACATTTCCTGCTCTTTTTTTTTCACTCTCCCATTTCTCTGCCACTCTCTTCCATTTGCCATTTTTCTCACTCCATCTCCTGTTTTACCCTCCCTATCTTTCCATCTATCTCTCTCTCTCCTCCCCATTCTCTCTCTCTCTTGATCTCTCATTCTCCCACCTCCCCATTCTCTCTCTCTCTCTCTCCCTCTCCCTTTCTCCTCAGCGGCCCCCTGAATTGAATGCACAAATTACATCCCTCCACCTTTCACTCCCACTAAATCTTTCCCTTTTTTCCACTTTGCTGAGCCTGAATATTTTATTCCTCCCATCAAATATGCATCCCATTAATTAAGTTAAATTACTCCTGACTGCCAAATATCCTCTGCCGATGACTGTCAACACAAAATGCATGGCTTTGAACTTCTAATGACACGGGCCTCACTCGCAGCTGAGTTACAGCCTTCAGGAAGGCGAGCAGGCGAGCGGCCCCCTTTACTTTCTGCCAAGCTGCAAATTAAGTGCCGGTTTCTTTACCCCACCCCCCACCCCCCAAGCTTTTTTAAAACAAGCCCACAATGGATGACATGCGTGCTCTTGACAAGCGAGAACTTCCATTTTAATTATATACCTTTTCCTCATCTTTTAATTGCTGTTGTTAATCAGTCATTAACTTCTGCCTCCCCACCACCCCCTCGCCCCCCCATCCCCGGGCCGCGAATCCTAAATCAACCCGCGGCTCCGTAAATTCCATCGCTCCTTCTCTTCCCCTCTCTTCGCCAACCCACTCTCAACGTGTAATTTCATTTATTTTTAAAACTGTCATTTTTCCAAACAGAGGTATTTGTTATTTGTTCTAAAGTGGGGTGGTGGTAGGTGGTGGTTGTGGTGCGGGGGGGGCGAGGGGTTGACAGTAAGGGGATTTTAATCATAACTTGCATTAAATTATCCGTCTCCGGATCTGTCAGGGGGGGGATAAATTCAAGACGACACTACGACGCTGCTATTGAGTAATTGTGTTCCGCGCAACACTAATATTACCGCTGACTGATTCCAAACAATGGTGATTGAGCTATAGGGCTATTTGCTTTTCACCCTCCCTGGATAATTCCAACCTGTCCTAGAAGCCAAAAGGATCTCCATACAAGCGCAGATACAGCAGTGACAATGGGCCTATTTGTCTCTCCTCCTCCCGAAAGGAAACAGATGTTCTGGAGAAGCTGACTCGGAGCAACATGAGCCAAAGCGCCGCTCCGAACAGCCCCGGAACGCTCGGTGGGAGGGGTGCGCTGATATGATATGACAGACAGGGACGGGGCCCTTTGACAACGGAAAGAAAAGGTCTCATCCTGCTCTGTCGGCGCGATGCCTCCTTTTACCAGCCTCAGAATAACCCAGCGCTCCACCCAGGCCCCACAAAATACAAGACCTAATTAAAGGAAGACCTCACATTTATCCCGCATTTTAACATCTCTAGGCTGGCACGAGACCACTAACGAACACAAAACATCCAGAAGGGCTCCAGAATCCGAGGCCGCTTTCGGTTCCCCAGAGGAGTTTTCAGCGGAGGGTCCTCAAAAGAAAAAACATCCAAGACAGGAACCGTTCAGGAACTGACTGACATCACTGCTCGAAAAACCTGCCGGTGTTACAGAGATCCAAGGCATTTTAACTTCTATGTTCAGTCCAAAATGTCCAAAAATGTGGCCAAATTTGATAGATTACAGTTTTTATACTGGAGAAGAACATCCAGGGCAGACCAGGAGTCTCATCACTGGACAGAAGAATACATGTAAATAAATACAAATAAAAGTAATTGTTGGTTAGAACAACACTGTAATATGATTTCAGGCTTGACTTTGGTATTTTCCACATTGTTGGGATGCCTGTGTAATTAAATACATTAACATTTAAACTCTGATAGTGTTATTGTTTTACCCCTGACGTGAACATCAGTTGTACAGAGTGAATGACCAAATAAAGTGCAAAAATGTGAGTGTTAAAACATTTACCTGAACAGGAAGTGTTTACTTGTTCACATTATTTTTTTAAACGCGATTTTATGTGTATGGTAACGTTACAAAACCGAATTACTTTTACTTTTCTGGAATAAAAGACAATGATGGATTAATGGAACTCTCAAACAGTCCTGGAAGGAAAGTTGCCTCTGGAATTCATCTTTTGTGATGTCACCGTTTAGCCCCACCCATTGTGGTGAAGTTAAAAGGAGCTTCCTGAATGGCTAGTCAGAGCAGAGGTCCTGTATACGTAACAAAAACAACCTGTTTAACTCTGAAAGTTCAGTAAATTCAGCACCCAGTTAATCTGACCAGAACTTCATTAAAGTAAATCAGGAGCAGCTGATGGAGCTGAACTGGTGTGGTCGGAGAGTAAAACGGATGAAGCCAAAACTGAATTTATATTACAGTATTGTTCTAACTAGTGTTGTAGTACTCGAGACCGGTCCAAGACGAAACCGGTCGCTTCTCTGAACATGTTGTCTGATTTGAGGCGCTGTCCAGTCCGAGGACACTGACAGCGGATCAAATGCGCAATAATGACTCGTGCAACAATCACAACCACAACTTTCAGCCGCATCCAAACCCATGAAGTGCCGAGTTAATTGTCCGTATGCATCATTTTCTCGGCGCAGTTCCTTTAATGCCTATAGAGGCTATTTTTCTTACACATCGCGCTATACTTCAAACATATAATTATAATCAATGACTTGGCTGACTTGCTATGACAACAGTACTTAAGTCGCGCCGATATGAAAGGTCTCTGCTGGCTTAGGAAACAGACACCATGGTGTGTGTGTGTGAGTTTTATTATCCAGAATGGACCTCTCATCTTCAACAGTACACACACACACACACTCCTGACTTGCTAATGTTTTAAAGATCAGTGTTACTGACAATTCCCAAAATTGAAATATGCACAAAATGAGCTAGCGGTTTTAACTCCCTCATTAATACACACCACACTGGGCAGCATTTCATTAATAACACTGTCGTCCTGCTCGTATTCATCTGTACAGTAGAAAGCATGTGCTGGACACACACACTAAAAGGTGTGGAATAGGTTGCTCTAGCTGAGGGGAAACAAATTCCCAGGGATTGTTGGATGCTGGTGGATGTTGGTGTTAAGAGCCCTTCCACTAAATCCTCCTTAAATGTATTTATTTCAGCGTTTAAATATGATTCATGTCCACTCACCCACGAGCATCATACATCACTGACCAGCTGACGTCCAGAAGTATCGGACTGGAATATCCAGATTCCTCCACATTCACACATTTAGTGCCTTCCTTCTGAAACCTCCCTGCTTGGTGCAGTTTCTCAAATCAGCTCCTCGAACCTGCATTCAAAAAGATGAACATGCTCATTGCTAACCTTATTCTGAAGCATCTCACCAACAGATCCTCCTCATATATTGTCCATAACTGCATTAAAGCTAGATTATGTTCTAAAAAGGCTTTACAATAGAAATCCACAGCATTTTTGACACTACATTTATAGTGTTTTTGGAATTAAACAGTGAATAATTGTGATTTCAGTCATCTGTTCTGTAAAGTGCTTCCTCTGGAGAGGGTCTTTGGGCTTCAACCATCAACATTTTAATTCTAGCATCTTCCAAAAGATCTATATATGGGTTTTTGGTAAGCAAATGTACACATTTTTAAGTAGATAGTGTAATCTGTTTTCTTTAAAAAAAATAAATAAATAGGGGAGGGTGAAAAGTATATAATAAATATACATAAATAAGAATATACTAGAATATACTAAATGTAAATAAATAAATAAATAAATAAATAAATAAATAAATAAACTAATAAATAAATATCTTTTTTTTTTTAAGTCAAAATGGGCGAATAACCAGATTCGCCCATTTCCCTGGAGTGACCTCTGCGAATGAGGTCAGGAGTAAAAAAAATGTCCAAGAGTTTGTAGATCTCTAAGTTCCATATTTTTCCATGTCATTTTTTTTTTTTCGCTAAATAAAGTTCCCATGCCTTATAAATAACAAAAAAAGAATGAAATAAATAAATAAATAAATAGAGCAGCGACGGACCTGGTGAAGTGTTTTGCAACAGGGAAACGTGGCGTCTAGACAAAATATAACCTCATCTGTTTTGCTAAATGAATTATGCAAAGGAGGGGTCCCAGCTCCTCGTTGGCTAAAAGTAAATATTTAATATTCATCCGTGTGCTCTGAAATTACTAAACACTTTGTGTGGCTAAATGTTTTTTTTCCTAGGCCTGCGAAAATTGCCCATTTTAGCCAATTTGGTTGGCGCCCCTGAAGACTTTGATTTGGATGTATTGAGCTTTTAAGTCCAGGGCACTTCAAAAGTCTCCACTTGTTGTACTGTAAGCGCAAATAAATGGCTTTCACAATTAGAGGTTTAAATAATGCAGTGGCTCATGCTCGGTCTTACGCGGGATTCCAAAGAGCTTTCTAATGCACATAATGATTAAGTGTAATTCAAATACCAACTGTGTTGTTCAAAATCTGACAGGCAATAATTTGCTCTATTATATTGTGCCATTTAATTGCCCGCTACCGACATCCTTTGACATGTCATGAGGCAATGATTTACAATTACTCTAGCAGTGAAGCTCGCCGAATGACAATATAATCATCTACATATCCCCTCTCATCTCCTGCAACTAGTAAGGCAAGTAAAAATAGTTACCGCTCGCAGTTTTAACGGGATTCTATTCGAGGATTAGAAAATATTGCGGCCCGAGGATGATCTTTAACAATGGGGTCGATTTAAGTGTTGGGAGACGGTTTTGATTCACTGTCAGGGATAGGCCTCACACACACTCACACACACACACACACACACACACACACACACATGCTATAAGTGAGGGTGAAGCATTACTGATGACTTTAATCTTAATGGGGGGGGGGTGTAAAGTGAACGATCTAAAAACAGGCTGGAGTCGTCTATCCTCGGACGCTAAAACCGTCCTCTGTGCAACTTGGATGTAACTTTATCACGTCACCCAGAGAACTGAACTCGAGAAAATCCACGCAGTGTTTATCCTCCGCATGCAGACGCCGGAAGAAAATGACCAGGGAAGGGAAAGAAAAAAACATACAAGAGAAAAGGAAGCCATCAACTTCAGCCAGCAGAGGCTGGGATGGGGGGCGGTGGAGGAAGGGAGGTGGGGGGGGCGAGGAGAGGGGAGTGGTTGGGGGGGTAAGGGGGGAATCACTGAATAAAGTTAAAGTATCCTGCCCTAATTTGAGTGGGGAAAGATGGAAAACAAGTTTGTTCCGTATTAAACCAATGTTTCACAGCGTTTAAGGAGCTCATGCATAATTTAGTGGGTACAAAAACGAGCACAAATGTAACGGGTGTGTGTGTGTGGGGGGGGGGTGTTGGCGGAGGGTTGGCAGGGGTCCTTAGAGGGA
>JBBMFX010000134.1:3101783-3114863 GCA_037832545.1 Rhabdalestes septentrionalis | reverse complement strand
AGTGTTGATGCCTTCAGTGAGAATCTACCAATGGAAATGGTCATGAAAATAAAGAAAACACACTGAATGAGAAGGTGTGTCCAAACTTTTGGCCTGTACTGTACGTCTGAAGACGCAAGAAGCACTTTGGTGATTAACCAGTCCTCTTGTTTATCTCTTATACACAATTTTCCTGTGTATTTCAAAGCCCTGAGGCACTTACCCTCTTATCTGTTTGACCTTATTTGTGTATTCACCTCTGACTCTTTTTCTTTGTTAAGGTGTGTGTCTTAGCTGGCAGTAATTTGGTTCTAAGCAGACATTGATCTCGGTGTAGCTTTACAGGCATAAAGAACAGATGTGGATGACTTAAGCACTGATGTCTGTTGCTCTGGATGAGAGCGTCTGTTAAATGCTGTAACCGTAATCCTGCTGTACACTAAGCTGGAGACTGGGGTTTGATTTCCAAGCCAGCACACCACACTTTAACAACAAGACTCCTGATGCTCATTGACTCACATCTGTACCACAACAAACTCCTTTCAGATGTGTTAATATAATCCAATTAAGTTTATTTCAGTTATTCATCATCCAAATAGCTTTCCAGGCTACAAAGTGTCCATTGCAGATTAAACATACAGACAGAAACACATGTTTTTTGTTTGGTTTTTTTTGTTTTTTTTTATTTAAATAGGAAAATTTCCTGTTCAATGTAACGGCACAAAAAAAAGGAAGGCAGGGACCTCCTAAAAGGTGCCAGACAGCATTTCAGGGCTACTGTAAGAGGGGGCTCTAAGTTGTAAGTGGCTATGGATGAACGTCTGTCAAACGTGTAAATGCAGATGCTTAAATGAAGTCTTTAATGTTCAGCAAATTATCTTTGAAATCCAACTGAATGTTAAAATGAAAAGAAAGGGATCAACCGTTGAACCCTGCCTTTAAACTTCCCTTCAAACTAAAACATAAAACTAATCCTAAAGCTAATCCTAACTCTCCCTCCCAGATAGTTTAACTTAAGCATCCACAGCTCCGTCAGGGACTCTGAAAATAAAGTGTAATCGAGGGTCCTTCTGAGATATGTTACATTACACCGAGGTTTCTTTAAATCTTTTAAATGTTCTGTCCACCCAAATAGCCCATTTACAAAAATGCTTCTTTTGAAGAAGCATCTGTTATTGCTCTGCCAATGCATCATGCATTTTTCCTTTAATATAAAAGACCGATCTGTTTGCCTCTGTTCTTCTCCTCTTTCCAGCGAGAGCCCTGGCTGCATTTTAGTTGGAGGTGATGTGATCCCCACTTGACCTGAATTTCCCTATTTGCCCCATCTGACTGGAGAACATAAAGCCTTGATTTACATTAGTCACTTTAGAAATGGACTCCTGCCAGGTGACTTACTGAAGACGTTCCCCCAGCAGAGTTGAATCAGGAAAGGTCTGTTTACAGTGAGACTGGAGTCAGTTAAACACTGCGCCCACTCTCCTATCTCCTCCCAGACTACAGTTGAGTCTGTTCATTGTGATATGCAGGAAAGTGAGGTTTTAACCTGTCCTCCGCTCGTGGATGTGTGTGCCGTGCTGCACTTTTTTCTGTCACACCGATGCTTTTGTGGCTGAATACAATCAAAATCCAACATTGAAAGTCTTATCAGAAGATTAAAGGACAGAAATGCAGCACAGAGGAAAGCCTCCCACTCAACTCCTTGACTGATCTTTTAGTTAAAATGTTGGATAGGCAGGTGTCTACAAACTTATGAACAAAGTTATAACTTATGTTATACTGTAATGTATATTGTAAAGCACTATGTAAGAATATATATAATCTCATAAATATAATCTTAATAATTTCTCAAATTTACAGCCCAGGTGGAGACTGACCAATAGTATCGATTTATGAAAAAAAAACATCAAACATCAGCAGTGGGTTCCAAATATGTTCTAAAATCTAAGAATTCAGATGAAGTTGCTGTATCTAACAAACAATTCAAGCTGATATGTCACATGAACCCATATCCTACATATATACTTTATGTTTCTGAGTCAGTGGGGTCCTACCATAGCATTTCATTTCCTTCAGATGTCGATGGATTGTTTGAACTCACACTGTTTCACCCTGCTTCAGCAGAGCCGCTCCAATTTGTATAGAAGTTGTTTGGGGCTGTTTATCCGCCATTCGGACCAAGGAGGTTAGCTAGAGTGCCAGGTCTCATAAACTTCTTGATTGTGTAGTGCATAGTGGGCAAAGGAACATGAAGATCTCTGGAGATGGACCTGTAGCCTTGAGATGGTTGATATTTTCCCACAATTAATCTTCTCAACTCCTCAGACAGTTCCCTGCTCTTCTCCATGCTCTCTCCATTCTAGTGTTCTCTCCATTCTAGTGTGACACACACTAGAAAGGTTGAGGCAACTTTTGGCCATTTTAACTGGCTGCAGGTGTGATTGCTATGTTGCCAGCACCAATTTCTTGGCACATGTGAGTTTAAAAAAGCATCGTAAGCTTGAAACTAAACAATTTACTCACCATTTTGGAAAGGTGCCAATAATTTTGTCTGTCCCCTCTTTTGAGTTTTGTGTGAAATTGTGTCTAATATGGCTTTTTCAAAAATGTTTGTGTTGATCCAATGCACATATCGAAACATTTGTAATTGCAGTCGTCCTCTGGGAGAAATTGTGCATTTTCTGGAAAAATTCCTGGGGTGTCAAATTTTTGACTGATTATATCTTCTCTCCTATTTCTCCCTCAGTCTCCTCAAAGATAGTGTTAAATCAATTTAAAATGTAAGAAGTATTTTTTTGCACAAGTCTTACAAACACGTAGTGGTAACGTGTATTTCAACAGCACGTAATTAACAATATTCCTAAAAACATTTCTGACCTCTTTCTCACCTTACACATGAATTCTGCCCTCTGGACTGGGTTGTGGATTTCCTCTGTCACATGTCCATGTTGCATTTTATCACATTTTTCTTTCATTGCAACGTTTCAGTATTTCAGTGCATTTTGTTGTTGTGGTTGTCGATCGCAAATCTACACTTTAATAAGGGATGCACCGAAAATTGGGCCACCAAAAATTTCAGGCCGAAAATGGCAACAAATGCACTTTTGGTTTCTGCTTTTTTTTTTTTTTTTGACGCATCATGACGCATCATGACACAACCACAGCCTCCCCACGCCTGATTGGATTAGAGTCACCATGTCTGCCATGTGGCGCATTTCTATATTTCTAAGAAAGCCGTTTGTCTAACGCTGGGATTAATTTATAATTTAAATAAAGCCCTCCATTTCTGAGCGCAGGTGGTGGGCTAGCAGTTAGGGCACTCGCCCTGCGACCAAGAAAGCACGGGTTTGAATCCCACTTTGGTGGATGGGTTTTTAAAGCAGGGTATAATTTTGTGCTGTTTACACCGTGCGCTCTGATGTATAACAGAATTTATTTTTTTTGTCTGTGTTTTCCAGTGATTACAGTTTATATATTTCAGTCTTTGTTTTGATGCACCATTTTGTGGGTAAGCCTTCAGAGAATTTCACCGGTTTTTAAGGTACTTATTCTGAATGCAATTTGTTCAAGCTCTTCACTCAGAATATTAAAATTGAATCCACTAGTTCTATGAGAGGAGATATATAAATGTATAATAATTCAGCTGTCTTGCTTTTAGGCTGTTCATGAGTGGGGCCTCGGAAAATGTTTTATTTCAGAAGTTATTTGATATTATGCATTGTCTGAATGCTTAATAAATATACTTATAATTTTGCTAAATACAAATCTTATTTTAATAATAATAAGAATTTCTTTCGGGTTTTCAGTTTCAGTTTTCGGCCAGGCTGTTTTCCCATTTTTGGTTTTTCGTTTCGGCCCAAAAAAATCCTTTCGGTGCATCCCTAGTTTCAATCCATTAAAAACATCCCTGGCCACACAGCAGTGTGAGGATGAGGCTTTACCCACATAGATTTACATAGATGCCTTTATCCAAAGCGACTTCCATTCCTAACTACAGGGGACAGTCTCCCTGGAGCAACTTGGGGTTAAAGGTCTAACTCAGGGACCCTGTGGTGGCTCTGCTGAAGGTAGGATTTGAACCCAGGACCTCTTGGCAAGTATCCTACCCACTGAGCTATCGTCCACCAGCGATACTTTACTGTTTGTTTCCAAACAGAGACACCGGAAACAAAAGATATGTTGGAAATAAGGGCCACTGAGAGGTGGAACACGCGCAGAGTCTCTATCAACAGCGCTCTCTTACTGCGACCAACTAACATCACAACAAAACTACATGGCTGTGAAATTGGATATATATTCATGGCCTGAGACCAAATCCCAGATAAGGCAGACAGCGTTCACAGTCCCTCTTTTTACTGTGAGCTTCTGTGACCAATCAGTCTTTCCCGGTTAAGATTGATCCTCCTCGGTTCAGGGCCGAGAGAAGTGCTGCGTTTGACTTCATCAGATTGGGCCG
Source organism: Rhabdalestes septentrionalis (assembly GCA_037832545.1). Taxonomy (NCBI): domain Eukaryota; kingdom Metazoa; phylum Chordata; class Actinopteri; order Characiformes; family Alestidae; genus Rhabdalestes; species Rhabdalestes septentrionalis. The sequence continues at coordinate 3,110,428 of JBBMFX010000134.1, read as the reverse complement.
AATCATTTTTAGCTTCTTCAAACGGCCACCGCTGCCGTACAAGGCTGTATCACACTCTCGACCGTGTGTGTGTGTGTGATGAGGCTGAGCCCTTGATTTGTAGCCAGTGACGCCAGAGCAGGAGCAAATTTGGGAAGGTTTCTAACCCCCCACCCCCCCCACACCCCACCCTCTCTCCATGCTTTGGGGAAAGAGGGATTTAGAAAGAGAGAGAGAGGGTGTGAGTGAGAGAGGCCCCAAACACAACACACACTCAGACATGATGAAGGACTCTGTAGCACTAGCAGGGGCTTCAAGAAAGCTTTAAGCCACTAAAACCTAACAAAAGGAGCCTTTTTTGGAACACAATGTAGACGACAGAGGAGCATCAGATCAAGACTGGTCCAGATATCAGCCGCTGCAAGACCTTAATTCCTGATGGGACACTGGTTTAATGTGAGAACGATGCCGGGGTCCTTCTGAATGCTACAATTCGTACTGAAGTGTCTTGGTGACTGATCAGTTGAAGGTAAGCTTCAACAATATTTTAGAAGTGAATGGCAATATGTGTGGATCGATAATGTAGTTGCTAATGGTACTGCTATAACTGGTTTAACTATATTTATTCTTTATGCATTTAATCGCTAAAAATGTAAGATTTCAGGGGAAGCTGCTGTATCTAACAAGAAAATAAAGCTTATACCCACCTATGAGCATCATGCAAGGTTTTTAATTTTTTGTAGAGTTGGAAAATGGCCAATAAACCTATGTCACATGAGCCCATATCCTACTCACACACACACACACACACATATATATATATATTCATACATATATACATTATATATACATGTAGACAAATATTAATTAATTTATTTATTCATTCATTTATTTATTTATTTCTAAGTTTTTCATTTTCCTGCAGAGTTGGAAAATATCCATTGCATCACATGAGCAAATATCCTTTATTTATACATATATATGTATATATATATAGACATATATGGAAATATCCGATTTTGGATTCGTTGTGATGTCATCAATACATCTATACACACATCTGTCTGTTTTGAGTACAGCATCCATGGTGAAGCTACACTCAGAATATATATGATTTTCTTTGACTGAGGTCCTCCTGTCGTGTTCCTTTGGTGCAGCAAACACAGCCGTAATTCATTTTGACATGTTTCCAGCCTCACAGGATGAAGTCCTGTGCCTTTTAGACTGATATATGTAAATCAGCTCTGTTGTAGCTGGAACACTGAGTGTAGCTTCACCATGCATGCTGTACGCAAAACAGGCAGATGTGTGTAAATGTATTGATGACATCACAACAAATCCAAAACCGGATCTTTCCATATATGCCCTATACAGACGGGAGAGTGAACAGTACAGAAGTGATTATGGACATTTTCCATGGTGTGGGCCCTTTAACTTACCTGAGATGGTGGATGGTGGTTCAAACATCTCATGAAACTTGTGTTCTACTGTGTTCTAATTAATATTAATACGAATAGGAATGTTATTCTTGCTTCATGATCCTCATGCAAGTGCATATTAATATATGGCAATGTTACAAATATTGTGAGGACATGAGTGCTCTACACAGACTCACAATGTTCATTTTAACCATGCAGAGATCAGGAACTTCTTATCTGTTGCTTTACACTGATGACTGAAATAGTTGCTGCCTTCCAGGTAAAGTATTTTAGTGAAAAGGTTCAACAGGTGCAAAGAAAGTGAGACACGGTGGGACCAGAGTGATAAACGAACACGTAGAGTCTCCTGAGGTGGAGACAATTCTGCCTTTTTCTATTTTTGGAACGTCTGCAAACTTCCATTTTTCTGAAATGGAATCATACTGGATGTCCGTTTAGAGAGCCTTTCTTTATTCTTTAGGACAGCACTGTTGCTCTCACAGCTTAATGCACTTTAACATCTAGCTCTGAGTTTTGAGTGGTGGAGCATGGCGTGAAATCCTGTCAGACATTTTTCCATCCGCAGATCCATTGTGTAAGCTGCTGTCAAGCAGAGCAGGGCCAAGATAAAGAAACTTGTCAAGTACAAACATTCCCATCGTGTACATCCAAGGATGCTTCCAGCTATTTCCTCCAAGGCCTCTCAGCCTTATGTGTGAGAGACAGCTGATAAAAGGGTTTAAAGGGAATCAAAATGATTGAAATAAATGTAACAAATTTTCACCTTCATATCTAATGATGTTCATCAGCGGAGATTTGTCTGGTGTCCAAAATATTCTTCTGTCAAGCATTGAAAGCTTGAAAGCCCATCATGCATTAGTATCATGCAAACTGTAACCTGCACTCCCATGAAGTCCCTAAAAGTTGTAAAACTTCTCTTGAAGAGTGATCTCTGACAATTCATTAAATTGGAATATAATTATACAAAAATATAATGAAATGATAAAAATGGAATATACAATACACCAACTACACAAGTCGTTTTTGCCATCTGATAAGTTGGAATGAAGCCATATATGCTATGTGGACAAAAGTGTTGGGACGCCTGACCATTACACCATCAGGGACTTTATCCTATTGAGCAAAATGCTGAGCCTCATAATAACATAACTAAGACACAGTGTTGTGTCATTCAAATATATTATGAGACTCTGTGATATACTGAGACTTACTGGGATGCAACAACAGGACAGCAATTCCAGCATACGTGACATGGACAATTTAATGCATTTTATGCATTCTTACAGTGTACTATAGAGACAAGTCTAGTTCATAACCTAACTGGGTGTACTTTAAGACAATTGTGTGATTACGCCACTGTGTTGATGGTGGTGTATTATATTTTATTTTATCATTATTCACATTAGCTCCAATGTAACATTTCAGATCAAGCCAGGTAAATGTTAGCCTAAGTCTTATCGCTTTGTCTGTTCTTCTCACAGCCATGGAGACCCTGCTCAGAGAGTTTTTCAACATCACTCCGGACCCTCCAGTCAACACCTCTCACCGTCTCTGGGGAGTACCCTACCTGAAACGGCTGGCCCACCTGGATGAGGCTCTCTATCAGGACTTCCATGGTCTGTGGGTCACCCTGATAGTGGTCAACAGCCTGATGTTCGCGGTGGGCCTGACCCTCAACAGCCTGGCACTCTACGTCTTCAGCTCGGGAGCCAGGTCCCGTACGGCGCCCGTCATCTACACCATCAACCTGGCTGTGGCCGACCTGCTGGTGGCGCTGTCCCTCCCCGCCCGCGTAGCCCTTTACTACAGCGGGGGCACCTGCCTGGCCTGCTCCTATGTGCACACCTTCAGCTACTTTGTCAACATGTACTGCAGCATCCTCTTCCTCACCAGCATCTGTGTGGACCGCTACCTGGCCGTGGTGTGGGCGGCGGCCAGCCGCTGGAGAAGCCCCGGCATGGCAAAGGGTGTGAGTGCCGGCGTTTGGCTTTTCGCCGTGGTGGTCACTTACTCCTTCCAGACCACGGCGCTGGAGTCCCACGGCTCTTCCTGCTGTCAGCTGACCGCACTCTTCGCCCTCACGGTGTTAGAGTTTGCGCTCCCCCTGCTGGTCATCGTGGTCTTCACAGCGCGCGTGGCCTGCGCCCTGACCTCCGGCCGGAGCCTAATGCCGCAGAGCTGGGGTCGGCGAGCGCGGGCCGTGCGCCTCCTGGTGGCCGTCCTGGTGGTATTCGCCATCTGCTTCACGCCCTTCCACGTGCGCGAGGCCGTGGTGTACTTCCGCCTAGGGGGCAGCAGAGAGCAGCACGTGGTGGCATACCACACCACCGTCACCCTCAGCAGCCTCAACAGCTGCCTGGACCCCGTAGTCTACTGCTTTGTGCCGGACAACTTCCGGTCCGCGCTCAGGAGGGCGTTCCACAGGAGAGGGCCCCAGAGGGGCGGAACCGAGGAAGTGGGAAGTCCCCCCAGGGGATCCAAAGTGTCCGGGGCAGCTGTGGCTCTTGTCTATAGTGTGGCCACTCTCACCCTAAACCCCTGCAATCTGCCTCGCACAGAGATTCCCGCATGAGACGGAGAAATTCTAAAAAAGTGCAAAAATATCTTGCAAACGTTTAGAGGGACCATGTTTCTTGTTTTTCTTGTATTGTATTTCTTGTCAGTCCCATTGTATCGTTAGCCAAAACCCATGTAATTCATTGTACAAGGTTCTGACACTTTTTGCCTTTTTGCCTTTACAAGCCAATCTGTGCAAAAGTCCTCAGTTGTGAATGACTAACCTGTACTGTACTCTGGGCTGAAATGTATCAAACGAACTTTTCAGTTCACACTGAAACCCTCAGGGACACTACAAAAACTAACCTTTTTCATATGTGGATCCTTTAAAATGCATCCATGTGCTTTACAAGAGTCCGGGGCAGCCTGACATTTCGGTTTATCTACATCTTCCCTATCAGTCACTCTACTATGGGAGCAACATTCCACATCACGTCAATGAGAAGAGGCGGAGCTAAACTGATAAAGGTTCAAATGGGGATCATGTGATGTGTATGAGGTTTATTTGTTATTTCACAATCGTGATTGATTCCAAATAAACTCTTCGTAGCCTCATTTGTGTAAAATGTATTGTATGGACAAATAATGTATGAACAAAAGTATTGGGACACACCTTAATTATTGAAATCAGATGACCATAACATTACACACAGATGTATAAAATCAAGCAGACATTTTGAATAAAGCCACGCTTCCAACTTTGCAGACCCAATTTGGGTTCTGAACCTTTTCTGTTCCAGCAGGACTGTGTCCCATTACACAAAGCAGCTCCATAAAGACGTGGCTGGAGGAGTTCAGTGTGGAAGCACTTGACTGGTCCACACAGAGCCCTGACCTCAACCCCATCCAGCACCTTTGGGATGAACTGGAACGGAGATTGTAATCCAGATCTTCTCGTCCAACATCAGTGTCTGATCTCATAAACGCTACAAAATGAATGGAGACAAATTCCCACATAAACTCCAGAATCTTGTGGAAGGTCTTCCAAGAAGGGTGGGAGCTGTTATAGCTGTAAAGGGGAACCAGCTCTACATTAAACTCTATGGATTAGAATGCAATGTCATTAACTCTGGGCCATTTATGAGCGTTTTTGCATCCCTTAGTTTATCAGGCTATAACATTGGAATTCCATAATCTAGCCATTCATGCCTTATGATGTTTTGTTCAGAAGACCCAGGGCTGCTAATATATGATTTATGATGTAAAACTTACAAGTAAAATCTCGATATTATCATTGTTATAAGAAACTCTAGTTTTTGTCTAGTGAAAACTTTTTTCTTCTATGTCTACAAGCCAATGGTGTTCCGTAGAAACTTAACTTTAGAAATGTGTGGGGTAAAACTCCATAGCCAATGTTCTTTTTTCAAATTGGGACATTTTATGTCTTATTACTGTATAAAAATCTGTCCTTATTTCCAGATGGAATTTGAATTTGACATTTCTTGTTATCATTATTACTGCTGAAGAAATTGATCAGATGGTCTTTGCACTTTTGCCTAACAGTTGCAAACACATAATAATAACAATAATAATAATAATAATAATAATAATAATAATAATAATAATAATAATAATAATAATAATAATAATAATACATTTTATTAATAGGAGCCTTTCACAACACGCCACACAAATACACAGAACAACAGAAAAAAATACAAATAAAGTAAAAATATGATAAAACACCATTAAAAAATATATAATAGAATAAAAGAGTAAATTATATGGATGTTCTATGGAGTTTCAGCACTGTGTTTTAAGCCTTCTCGAGTTCAGTGATATGTGTATCAGGCGTGTGTGTTACTCCTGAGTCTGAGACTAAAGGTTACAAAAATTATGGTGTAATGGTCAGGTGTCCCAATACTTTTGTCCATATAGTATACAGGAATGGTATGTTTTGAAACTTTAGTACTTGTTTACACAGCACATTATATTTTCCATGAAGCAAGCCGAAAGTGAGATGGGGACTGAGAAGAGATCAAACTTCTCCTTTCCCTTGAGTGACCTTTCTCTGTCTGACAGGGGCATCATTGGTCCTGGACGTCTGAGGCTGCAGTCCTGAATGTTTAATAAAAAGCCCTGGAACTCAAATACACCAAGGGCTGGTAAATATAAAAAAAATATATCAGAAACAAACTCAAACTAAGCTAACACCCTGTAAAAAAGGATGTTTACATCTGAACCCCATCAAAAATGTATAAACTTCCCAACCACACCCCACAGCACTGCTGCTGCCTAAGGCTGTGGACAGATAAAACCTGAAAGTATTTTAGAAACTACATCGTAATTAAAGAAATTTAAAGAATAAATTAAAAAAATTAAAACAAATCAAAGTCTAAAATGCCACAACTGAGTCAAAAAATTCTGCTTCTGTTAGTACCTGTGACCCACACCGCTAATGAAGCAAGTTTTCATTTTTCCATTACAGGAGGCAGATGGTTCACATCCCACAAGTTCAATGCAAACATGCACTCACTGCAAACCGACCATGGAGTCCATTCGCTAATTGCTCATTTTCTTCCTCACTTGATTTAATGGACAAATTAGCTCATGTGTTTATGTCTGGACGAGTGGCTGAGGGCCTGGTGAGTTAAACCTCGCTGCACTTTGCAAGATAAAATCCTCTTCATGATTTGTTTTAGCCTGTCGTTCCTTCGCGAAAAACAGAAAACAGGAGTATGCCACCCACAGAACTGTTTGGATTATCTTGTGTTTTTTTCCCGCAGGGCTGGAGATTCAACAAGAAAACCTTCAAAACCTTGTGAGACGGTGGATTATAACAAAGAATGACTCTTATTGTGCCTCTTTTAGGGCACTTTTAGTCCCAGCTGTTGATGCATAGCGTAATCAGAGATCAGTTTCACCAGTGGCCGATCTCTGACATCATATCTGGTGTATTTTCGGGTGACGGCTCTGAACTCGACAGAAGCAGCAAGACTCGGCCTGATGTGATCTGACCAATGCCATAATCATGCTGTCATGTCTGTGTCGCTGCTGTGCTGAGAAAAGTCCACCACCCATAGACCTGGTCAGCGGTGGTCCTGTGGAAACCGAGGGCAGAGAGGGACTGACACAATATTCTGGAACCAATGGGCTACAGTCTGTCACTACACTCATATATAGTGGATCTGTAATGTGGGGGCAACTTTTAATGAGGCCACTGAGAGAAAGTAAAGGACTTTTCTCTCTGTAAATTGTGCTTGGGCAATATATGATTATTATTGTTGTTGTAGTTGTTGTTTTGTTTGTTATAGTTATTATTGTTATTGTTGTTGCTGCTGTTTTCATTGGTATTATTGTTTTTATTATTGCATTTGTTGTTGTTTTTTTAATAGTAATAACATGAATAATAACAATATTAATAACAACAACAACAGCAATAATAATAATAATAATAATAATAATAATAATAATTATTATTATTATTATTATTATTATTATTATTATTATTAAATAAATAAATAAATAAATAAATAAATAAATAAATAAATAAATAAATAAATAATAATAATAATAATAATAATAATAATAATAATAATAATAATAATAATAATAATAATAACAGTGAATATCCACTGGAATTCCTTTGCGCTTTCTTTGAATTCTTGAATATTTTGCAGTTGTTTTAAATACTTAAGCACAATTTTCAAAATTGGGCCTTATTTGTAAAACACTTCATACAATTAGCAAAACCTGATTTGTTGTCATATTGTAAAAATGCTGTTTGGTTGTTATAGTGTACACACATGCATAGTATTAGCATTTTGAATAAGATAGACACTACTGCATTATTCCTAAAACATTTTTAGCATTTATAGTTTCCTAACGACAAAAAAATGTTCACAAAATATTTCCACTGAACACCCCATTAGAGCAAACCTGTACACCCTTATTTACTGCAGCCACTACAGACATGCAAACAGACGGAGTAAAAAATCTCTCTGCTTAGCTGTCTCTGACCACAGATATCATGCAAAAAACCTTCAAGAATGTAGGATCCATCCTTGAATAGTTTCATCATCAGTCTGATTACATGCGTCCTCGATTGCTTGAATGAAAGTTGCATGACCAAATGTCTGTAGATCCTAAACCTTCCCCTGCCTGATTGAGAAAAACTCTTCTACTGGGTTCAGGAAGGGTGAGGACTGTGGAAGATACAGACGAGTGGATGACCCTGAAATCACTTTCGGACCAGAGGAGAAAGCCAGAATGAGCCAGTACTGGAAGAACCTATGGTGGGATGGGTGTGCAGGACTGTTCAGTAAAGTGACACATGCAGTATGTAATATAAGCCACCAATTTATCACCTATGCTGTTGACGAAATGTCTGGATTACGGACACCACTGTATCTCCGACCTCTACTTCGACCTCGACCTCTACCTCAACCTCTTTCTCCACCTCTTTCTCCACCTCTACCTCGACCTCTACCTCAACCTCTACCTCAACCTCTTTCTCCACCTCTACCTCGATCTCTTTCTTGACCTCTACCTCTACCTCGACCTCTTTCTCGGCCTCTACTTCAACCTCGATCTCTTTCTTCACCTCTACCTCTTTCTCGACCTCTTTCTCTCCCTCGACCTCTTTCTCGACCTCTTTCTCGACCTCTTTCTCTACCTCTACCTCGACCTCTAACTTGACCTCTACCTTGACCTCTTTCTCTGCCTCTACCT
>JBBMFX010000134.1:2928466-2946182 GCA_037832545.1 Rhabdalestes septentrionalis | reverse complement strand
AAATCGACATTCAGAACCTATAATCGATCAAAATTTTCCAGGTCAATTATTTCAATTACTTTCCATTTAAAAACACATGACCGCGTGTGGAGTCACTACTTTTAATAAGAAAAACATACAAAATAATTTATTTTGTTACCACAAGTTTTTTATAAGAACAAAGTGACTGTTGGTTTTAGGCAATGTATGATTTCATTTCAGTTGTTCAAAACTGATGTTCAATAAATAATCATAGACAGTAGATAGTGTGTTTCCAGTTATTTTAAAATCAAGCAATGCACCCTTCATTCCAAAATCTCTCACTTGTACTATGTGAGCATATTTACTGTACAAAACTTATCAGTGAACTATGCAGGCAAAAATAAATAAATAAATAAATAAATAAATAAATAAATAAAATAGTCGTTCATTAATCGTAATCGAGTTAAAATGTTCAATTAATTGAGATTTTGATTTTGGGTCAAATCGAACAGCCCTAATGTCAACTGTTCTGTCACAGCAAAAATAAGTTAAACAATATAAGTGATCTGAAAACAAAAGACTTAGATAAACAAAAATAAATCAAATTTTAAGAGTCTAAATAAAATTTTTAAATGAACATGTGATGACATTTCCAAAACTTTAGGTGGTGTAAAAAATCAGAGTGTAGGCGTGGACTCTCACACTTTCATGTAGCGATGCACGTCGCTCGGCAGGGCCTCTCGGTCGAACAGGAAGTTATCAGCCACGATGTTGAGCGTGAGGCGGGAGCGCCAGTGGGACACGGGCCGGTCCTGCTTGTCGTCCCCGGCCGCGCTCTGCTGCTCCTGAGGCTGAGGGATGATCAGTAGAGAGGAGTCACAATTACTAGGCTGCGCGGGAATGTACAGATTCTACAGCAGCGGTGTTCAGCTCGAGGCCAGGAGGGTCACAGTATGATTTCCTTGCTCTCATAAACACTAACAGTTGAATCTGTGCTGAACACCTGACCTGAAACTCCCTGAGTTTCCTTACTGGGCAGAGTCATCCAGGAACAACTAACCAACCATCATCATTCAGCCAGGACATGTTTGACGTCTGAGGTCTTTTGCATGATATGGAGTTGTGTGGCTCAAGTGTCATTTGTCATATGTAAACACACCACAGCGCACAGTGTGAACAGAAAAGTCTTCTCTATATTTAACCCCTTCACTAAGTGAAGCAGCGGGCAGCCAGAAATGGTCCCATCCTCAAGGGTACCTCAGTGGTGTCGCTGGCAGTCCTGGGATTCAAACCCATGCCCTTCTGAACACAGGGGCAACTCCCTAACCCAAAATAAAGATATTCTTCATCTGGGTGACAGTTCTGCATCCTACCTGTAATGCCTCTGTTGCTGTGTTTAAGTGTAAAATCACGTAATCTGCTCTTGACAACACAACAGATAACACACACACAGATTCATATTATAACTGGATGTGTGGTGAAATTCCTGACTGTCCACAGTATTACAAGATATTTTATATGCTGGTGTTCCACGTTGTAATTATTATGATAACACTAGGTGGATTTTTGAAGGTCAGTAGTGATTAATACTAATAGAAATCAAACACTTTCTGGCTAGTAAAGGTCCTTAACTGACTGCAAATGTATATCTGGGCATAGAATACAGTGTGTAATGTAGAAAACCTCAGTGTGTGCAAAACCCTCTGATTGGGCTGGTATGCCCTTTTAAGAAAAATCCTGAAACAAAACCTAATATATCGTCGCTGTCGGGCTGAAACCTCATATGTCCAAAAGGGTTCTTTTTCAGGAAACTCAAAAAAAGTGTGTATTCTAAATACATGAATACGGTGTCATCAAAATTGGTATAACTATTTTCAACACTTCTCATTGGTTAATCATTTAAAAAAATTACAGACCCATGGAGACAGTATCAATTTATGAAGCAAAAAAAAAGACCAACAAAGACCAAAAGTGGAGTTACGAGTTTTCCATCAGACAACACCGATATGCAAATCTAAACATGCCCAGTAAAGGTGTGTTACCTGAGCCTCGTCCTCGCCTGTGATCAGGCTGACCTCGGGGGGTTTGGGGAGCATGTAGGTGGTGAGCTGGGTCACCAGGTGCACTTGCCGGGGGTCCTGCCATGGGGACATCCCTGCCTGGTGTAAAAACACCATGACGTATAGAGTCCCGTTCTTCCGGGTCTTCTTCGGCAAAGACACGTTCACTAACCTTCAGGAAAAGAAGAGGACAACAATGAGCACCAGAAAAGAACATCTGCTCCTCAGTCAACACCAGGATGCCCACTCCAGTCCTTAGGTGCCAGTCCAGCCCAGTTTGGCCATTTCTCTCTTCAGTACTCACTAACCCAGGAGCTGAGCTGGGTGTTTTAGGAGGGAAATCACCAAACCGTGATGGACACCAGCCCACCAGGACTGGAGCCTCAGCACCCTGATCAACATGAATAAATCTGAGATATGCTGCAGTAAATAGCAGATGATATTACATCCCCACCACCAACTACCTCTCGAATCTGGTGTGTATATCAAACTCCTCCTCTCGGTGGATAAGACTGTGGCCCCCTTCAACATTGGGCCGTAGGGCTGTGTAGATACTCAGCTGCATTGAGGAGAAAAAATTTACATTCAAATGAATAGAAGAAAAAAGTCCCTATTAAAAAAAACATACACCATTTGGACAACAGTTTTGAGACACCTGACTGTTACACTAACAGGACTTTAATATGGAGTTGGTCCCTCTTTGCAGCTATTACAGCATTCACTCATCTTGGCTTTCCACAAGATTTTGTGTCCATTTATTGTGTATAGCATTTACGTGGTAAGGCATTGATGTTGGACGAGACGTTCTGGATCACAATCTCCAGTTCATCCTAAACGTGCTGGATGGGGTTGAGGTCGGGGCTCTGTGTGGCCAGTCAAGTACTTCCACACTGAACTCCTCCAGCCACGACTTTAAGGAGTTTTGGGACACAGTAATGCTGTAATATAAAAGTTTCTTGCAAAAAACGTGTATACAAAGTTGGCGTCGTGCAGAGTATCTTGGTCAGCTGAAGCACGAAGTTTCATCTTCACTAGAAGTGAAGCGCCACCTGCATTCAGTAATTAATAGGCGTGTCCCAATACTTTTGTCCCTACAGTGTCTAATCAAATTGAAATATTTTGGACACTGCCCTCACCTGTAGTCGAGGATTTCCAGCCAGATATGGAGTGATGCACTTGTCACTCTTGGGGTTCTCACAGGGTTTGGTGTAGACTATCCCATACATCACCCAGCAGGTGTGTAGGACATAGACGATGAAGACCCCCACTATGAGGGTGGTAAAAGAGGTCTTCTGGAACATTCTGCTATAGATACCCAGCTATTTACTGCCAATATCTAAACTAAGTAGCAGAGGAACGACACGTGGAAATACTGCTCATTGTTGGTTCTTCTTGGCCGAATAAAATGAAGCAGCTGTGAGATCAGACATGCTCCCAGCAGCTGGACCCTCAGCCCCAGATCTCTAACCCCACATCCTGGCCACCATCACATAGCCCTGCCAGATCTCGGATAAAACCCTCTCCAGATCCAGCAGATCGCGGCTGCAGATCCAGCACTAAAGCAAAACCACTTTATTTAGCTCCAGAAAAGGAGATTTCACAATCACCCCACTGGAGATACTTCCTTCCGTGAGGGAGATGCAGGGTTGCCAGATTGCTCATTTTGAAACATTTCAAAGTAAAACAACCGTCAAACCGTTTTTTCCCTTTCAAAGTAAAACATCGAACGTATACATATATAAACTATTTAAATGATTAACAAACCAGAAAATGAATGAAATAATTAACATATTAAATTAATACTATACATACACACATGCATATTTTTGTATATTTTTGTTTGTATTTTCATGTTTATATTTTATACATAATGTAATTTATTTTATATAATTTAATAATGATTTATAAGTAAAAATACACAAATAAAATTATATATTTGCATATTTATCATTTGTATGTGTAATAGGGTAAATATGGGGATGAACTAAACTGTTCTTCTGAACAGTACCTGCTGCTGGTTTGTGGTGGGTATTTATAATTTCACAGAAAAAAACAACTGAAAAACATTCTTCATTAGTCTCGATTTTTTTGTTTTTTCCAGATCAGAACACACACATTACAGTGGGCTGCAGAGCTCTGGTTGCGGGGATTAAAGAGATTAAATAAAGGCTTTTACTAAATTACGGTATAAAAGTGTACAAGGGAAGGTTAATTAAATTAGACCATCAAAATCTGAACATCTCATTTACTGGGACGCGATGAAATGTTAAAATAGTAGTCACAGCTTCTGCCTGGTCAAAATAAAAGTCTCCAAAATAAAATACAGAAAACCAAACCGACAAAAGGCTACAACCACCATTCCACTTATTGGGACACCACATCATATTAATCAGCAGACGTGCTGAGACCTTTGGGAACGAAGATTTCAAATCACAGACATAAAGCTGACAGGAGTCTAGAGACTAAAGTAGCCTGTGTTTGCCGCTAGAGGGCGCCTAAAGTCATTCGTATGTAGAAATATTTTAAACGATACGGCACCTGTGTGTTTGTGTGTGTCTTGATGATACTAATGTTGTGTGTACACGAGTAAATGGGAATATTATTGGTTATTAATAACAATAAGTATAATAATAATTATAAAAAAAGCAATTGAACTGGGGGGATATTATTAGCTTTACCAACTTTCACACAGTTTGATTCTGTTGCCCTGAAGACCTTATAGCTAGCATATGCTACCTCACATCTATGGAGGAGACCAGATTCTTCTTTCTGTCACACAGGTGTGTGGTGGCCGTGTTTCCTGAAAGCACAGAACAGGTGGAGAGAGAGGAGCCCCAAACTCAAGGAGCCCGAACGCACACCTTAATCCAGTCCCCAGTCAGAGCACCACAGCTGAACAACAGAGGGTATGACACAAGTGTGTGTGCTTGTGTCTGTGTGAGTGTGAAATGACCTGCCAAAAGTGTGGTTATTTTATTTTGTGTTATGTGTGTGGTGCAGGTTCATAAGAACTGCTATGCGAGGGAGAGAGAGAGAGAGAGAGAGAGAGAGAGAGAGAGAGAGAGAGAGAGAGAGAGAGACATGTACCCGTGTCCCTGATTAGAATGAGGAGCTCAAACAATAAATGCTGGAATAAATGAAAGGGAAGGATGGATGTGAAAATGGTGGGATTGATTGATCAGTTCTCCTGAACCTCTCGCCCGCTGTGACTGTGGAGCAGTACCAGAGTGTGTTTGGTTGAGTTGTGTATGAGGGAGTGTGAGGACTGGGAGGGAAGTCTTCGGTCCTCAGGGAGTTCAGCAGTGCAGCTGCTGCCACAAACCCTGACTTCACCACAGACACACACAAATAAACACAAACATACACAGACATGTGTTAAACATGCATAAACATGGATTCTATACACGTTCATATTTTGTGTTATACTCTAATCATTTTGTCATAATATCATGTTATCCTGTGTGTGTGTGTGTGTGTGTGTGTGTGTGTGTGTGTGTGAATCTCAGAAAAGATGGATGGAAAAGATTAATTCAATCAGTGAATCTCGGTTCCTCTCAAGCTTTATTCTCCAGGTCTCACTCAGATTCTTAGAGGGAGTTTTCTTGCCACTGTCGCTACAGGCTCGCTCACCAGAGGCTCGGGCCAAAGAGCCATTTCCATTTTCACATTCCTCAACGGTAGGTGAGCTATCGAATGTCGCGGCAATCCTCGGGAAAAGAAGAAAGTTCCCCCCCCTGCTCGACGCTCGGGATGTAAGGCAGCAATCACATCCCGCCCTCGACGCTTAAAATCTCAAGCAAAGGTTTTAGGAAAAGGTGGCAGCCCTGTGATGGGTCGTTCTTGAAAGATTCTTTCATTTTGAATGAAGCTTTAATGTGGCTCGGGAACAACACGTCATCTCGTACAAGTGATTCGTTCAGTCGCCCATTTGCCCTACATCCTATAGTTTCTGTTGGAATTATTGATTCACCTGTTTCGAGTGTTCGTGTTTTTGAAGTCGTTCATTCATCACGTGACAGCTGCATAGGTTAACATTACGGGGCTGTCAGGTGATGAACGAACGACTCAAACCTGAAAACTTGTCGGATAAGAGGCGAGGTGAGCGAATCATAGACTAAAGACACAGGCAAACAATGAATGAATGTTTTCTGTTCCTTATAGCATTATAGTTTTGTCTTGTTTGCAGTATAATCAACATTTGTGTGGGGGAAGTAAAAGGTAACATTTTATTTCGATTTTGCTAAAATGAACTAAATGAGCGAGATGACTCGAAAAAAGATTCGTTCATTTTGCTGAACGAGACTCAAAGGTCCGAGTCAGTAAAATGATCCGAACTTCCCATTGCTACTCTCCAGGGCTAATGAAAATAAGTGGCCATGAGAACCAAGAACTGTGTGATGCCAGATCACAATGTCATTAATTATAACAATAAAAACAACACATTTGTCACATAGACAGTTTCCTCCAGATAAATGAAGTTTTCTGATTCTGAAAAATCGAACATTCCTCCCAGGTTCTTCACTCTTACATCAGACTCTATTATCATGAACTGCATTTCTACACTTTCAATTAACCGGATATATATTCTCCACTCGAAGACTTGACGACATTTGTTGGTCCACTGGATATCTGCTGGTCCATTATTTCTCATCCATAACTATACTTTTGTTCTTATATACATTGTTCTATATACACAGCTGAGGTCCATCAGTGCCTGTTTGCTCTTATTGGATTTTTTTCTCAGTATAAACAAGAAGAAAAATGTATTATCTACTGGAATCCAATTCGAGATGGTTCTCCCCATTGCAGTCCGCACATCCTCCCACGATTTTCTCCCAGAAACAGTGGAACTGAGTTCATTTCGCCTCATTACACTTGGTGCAATATTTGGGATGTATTTTTAAAAGTATGCCATATCTCTAGTGTCACACGTTTATTTGCTTATTTTCACCCAATCTTCCAGAGATATTTCACACTTAATGTCTTCCCTCCCTCTCAATTTATATTGTAAGAGTGAAATGCAGAGATAGAATTTCACTTATGCACACCACCCATTTATACGCTCCAATGAAGTTGTATACCAACAAAATAGTATTCGATGAAAGTAGTATTCAACAAAGTAGTATTCAGTAAAAGTAGTTTTCAACACAGTAGTATTTATAAAGTAGTATTTTACGAATATTTGGGAAAAAAGAGGGCATTGTGTGCGTGTGTGCGTGTGTGTGTGCAAAGTGTGGATGTCTTTCTTGTCTGTATATTTTTCATGAACACCTACAGAAAAGCTCCTTCAACACCAGGCCCCAAAAGTCCCCTTCTACTCACCACAACCAGTAACGGATCATTACCTGCTTTCTCACACTTAATGTCGATGTGTGGGTGTTAAAAGTTTAATCTTCTCACAAGTAAGAATGAAATGTCTGTTGTTTCAGCCAGAGAACACAGTGTGTTAAAAAGAGGCGTTCTCTAGCGATATTATTTCTATGGGGTGCCGTTTGTTAAAACGGCTTCACAAATGTAGAAGTGTCATCATTTAGCGCGATGTTCACACAATTTTCATACACTTACAGCTAAATGTGTAAAAAAAAACCTGTTATATTTTTGGTACATTGTCTTGCTACGTAATTGTTAAATGATAAATTTAAATATTAATTAATCTAAATCAAAATGTTAAATGTTTAATCTAAATATATTACATTCATCTATAAAACATAGATATATTTGTATTATATAAATAATTTAAATAAATATAAAAATATATATTAAAGTATAAATATATTTATTCCGAATTGTAATAATTATAATCTACGTAAAATGTGTCATTTTCGCGGATCTGGCAGCCCCGGGCGGAGCAAGCTGTTCCGTGTTCTGGCGGAAGCGGTCACGAGCGTCTCGGATGCGTTTCCCTAACGTTCGCAGTTAGAGCTGCAGTATTTTTGTCTCTCAGGAGGAGGATTTTCGGTCGAAATTCACCTCCACAATGAAACTCGTCAGGTAAGTCTCTTTCGGAGGATAGCGATAAACATATGCAGCGATTAGAAAGTAGGTATGAAGCCTCAGTTTGATGGATGGTAGTAGATTTTAAGCCGATGCTAACAGGCTAACGGGCTAGCCGGCGGGAAGGTCTGAATGGAAGGTATAAAATCTTCTGCACGGTTGTTCTTATTGTTCTTTTAAAAAGGTGTTAACTTGTGCATACACTCAGCTGGGCTTGGTGAATTGCATCTAGAACGAATTTAGACGGGTAGGCTTCCCGGTAAAAAAAACAGTAGATCTAGCAACACTGAATGAATGGACAAAATATTGGGGCGCACCTCTTAGTTGCTGAATTCGGAATCCTTAACTCCAGTGTAGGACATGCTTAAGCAGATCCAATACATTCCGGAAAAACGCCATGCTTCCAACTTTGTGAACCCAGTTGGGGGAAGAACCTTTTCTATGCCAGCATGACTGTGTCCCAGTATACAAAGCAACTCCATAAAACATGGCTGGAGGAGTTCAGTGTGGAAGAACTTGACTGTTCCACACAGAGTCCTGACCTCAACCCCATCCAGCACTTTTGGGGTGAACTGGAACGGAGATTGTGATCCAGGCCTTCTCGACCAACATCAGTTTCCTCATCAATGCTCTAAAGAGTGAATGCATTCACATTCCCACAGACTAGAAAGCCTTTCAAGAGGAGTGGAAACTGCCATAACTGCAAAGGGGGACAAAGTCCATATTAAAATCTATGGATTTGAATGCAGTGTCATTAAAGTCCCTGTTGGTGTAATGGCCAGGTGTCCCAGTACTTTCATCCAACCAGTAGTTATTTAATGGTTGCAAACATGTGCATGGTAGGCTGTCTGCACTATGTACTTTAGTTGTTGGCCTTAATATTGATTTAAGGTGCTGAATTGCATGTATTGTTTCATCCAACAGGTTTTTGATGAAACTGAGCCATGAAACGGTTACCATTGAGTTGAAGAATGGCACCCAAGTTCATTGCACTATCACAGGTGAGATTGTGTTTCCTCCGAATGCATATAACATTCCAAAAGCATTTGTATTTTAATGTATGTAGTGTGTTAATCTGTAAAATACAAACCCAAAACTTATGCAGGCATACAACTTCACAATTGCAGTGATAGTTTCAATGAAACATGGTGTTTTTCAGTTCTGGTGCATCATGGTTTGGCAGTTTCTTTGTTCATAAGCAGTCTGGCTCATTTAAGACTGAAATCAAAACCTTTGAAAATATCCTGTAAAGTGACTGTTACTCTGCATTCAGAGCTTTCATTTGGATTATAGATTTGTGTTACGCTAGTCAGTAAATATTATTGGAAGTCTCATGATTTTGTCTTTTTCATGTCAGGTGTGGATGTCAGTATGAACACCCATCTTAAAGCTGTGAAGATGACCTTGAAAAACAGAGAGCCCACCCAGCTCGAGTCGCTGAGCATCCGTGGAAACAACATCCGCTACTTCATCCTGCCTGATAGTCTTCCTCTCGACACCCTGCTGGTGGACATAGAGCCCAAAATCAAGTCTAAGAAGAGGGAGGCTGGTAAGTGCTGCCTCCTGGGAAAGGGGGCCTGGAATGTTTATGTTGTGTCTAAAGGTAATGAATGGGAAGCTGCTGGTTAGGGATTCACCCATGCAATCGGAAGGTTGTGGGTGCGAATCTCAGGACTGCCAGTGGCGAAACTGGGGTACCCTTGAAAAAGATCTTCACACCATGCCACCTGGGTGCTATATCACAGGCTGCCTGTTGTTTCCCTAAGGTAAATGGGTTTAAATGCATAAGACTCAAGTAATTTCCACTGGAAATATAAATAAGAAACAAAGCAGTGCTGTACTAGTAAAAGACCCAATACAATAGGTAGGTGGGCAACAAATGTAAGGGTCTTCATCTTGGCTCACATCTAAATTATTGGTCATCCTGAAACATCTCATATCTCCACATGGTTAAGCTCTCTTAAATCTTTCTCTCAAACATTTCCAACAGTTCGTTAAAGCAAGTGGAGTCTTCAGTGACCCCAGTTGCAAAACAAAATGACTTTCTGTGCTTTATAGACTGAACAGTAGCTTGAGTCAGTCGGATAGAAAGAGTCTAGTACTGATTTTTAGGTGTAAAATATCAGCTAATAGTTTTTATTGCTTTTAATTAGGTTGGCCCTGATTTCAAATAGATCCAACAATGGTGTGATCAACAATGAATTGCTGTTTTTCCATCAAAACTCCTAAAGCCATGCTAAACTATTTGATAAACTATTATTCAGTCACTATATTCAATATTTTTTATGGTGTCTGTATTAAATAAAATAGAAAAAGTTAAACCATGAAGAATGCTGAAGTCTACATGTTGCAGGTGTCAGATGTTTCCTCTTGTGTCCAGCTGAAGCCCTCAGGGGCTACAACATCTGTACCATGATGGCAGATGAATTTATATTCATCAGTCTCTCTGCGTCACATTAACGCTTGTTAACATGAGCAAACTATTTGAAAAAATTGAGGCTTAAAGATCTGAGGCAATAAAAAAAATCTCCACTATGGAACAGTAAGATACAGCATAGACCATTTAGTCAATTTAAAAAATAAAATACTCTCAATGCTCCAGCATTGTGCTTTTCATCATTTGAATTTCAAAAACATCATAAATGTTCACAAACATGTTTTTAAATCAATGAACATTTATGTTAAATAATCTCAAAAATATATAATCATGGCCAAAAGGCACCCTGTACCATTATTAAGAACAGATATGCTTCGAAAAGGCAATTGTTGGTATATAATACGAAAATAAAGGATATGATTAACAAATTAAAACAAACAGAACAAACATTTTAAGCAAATTGTGTAATTTATGCTTCTAGGACTATAAGATGTTGCTAAGTAAAACTTGTTGATCTACTAATTGTACCCATTTAAAATTAAAATCCACGGTTAAATTTGCCTGTTCGAAATAAGTTCCTTGACTCTGGCATAAGGTCCAAGGAAAATCTTTTATTTAAACTGGTTATGGAACCTTGCAGTTTTGTTAATTTAGATAATTAGTCTTGCTGTCTTAAAGTAATTGGGGTTTTTGTTTGAGTCTGACTGGTCAGATTGCCCAGTTAGGCCCCTTGCTTCAGATTTTTAAATAATTTTTTTTTAAATATACATTTGTTGAATGTTCATTGTGTGTGTTGGAGAATAAGACGGGTCAGTTTAATGAAGAGTTTTGGTCCTTGTTGCAGTGGCGGGCCGCGGGCGCGGAAGAGGACGGGGCCGTGGCAGAGGGAGAGGACGTGGAAGAGGCGGACCGAGGAGATGAAACTCTTAAACCGCTCCTATTGCTGTTTGTACAGGAATTTTTGTCGTTTGAGTGTAATTCAGTTTTTTTTTTCCCATTTTGTACATTAAACTTTTTTGAAAGGTGGTGTTTGCCTTGTTTGATTCATTATCTGGATTTCTGCATCCATGACTGTTTTTGTTAAAACTACCACTGATTTATAAAAAGAAATAAAAGAAATGTATGAGCCTGTCTACAAACTTTTGGAAATATACTTTAGCTCACTCATTTAGAGTTGGTGCAGACAGCATAAATAAAATAATGAATTTGGAATGTGTGGTCTGCCCTCAGGGAGTTTCCGTTCTAATGCACCACTGATATCCAGATTTTTCTAAAGGCTTAAAGTATGCCAACTGGGGTGGATAAAAGTTTCCTCCTACCTTATAGTGTTGGCAGAAAGGTAGAGCTCTCAATGGTGTTGGAGACCTGTGAAATGAATATGCAGTTTCACAATTCACACTGGTTCCCCTGACATGTCCCAACCATAAGATGAGAACCATTTAATAGTCCCAATTTATATATAATAGTCTCTCTGTGTCACAACACTTGTTACCATGGACAAATTATTTTAAACGATTTGTCCATTTTGCTGAATGAGACTTAAAGATCTGATGCAGTAATAACTCATCACAACGGAACAGTTAGATACAGGAACAGCATAGAGCATCTAGTCAAATTTTAAAGTTAAATACTCTCTGCTCCATCATAGTGCTTTTTCCCCAGTTGAAATTCAAAAACAATGTTCACAAACGTTTTAAAATCAATGAACAAATTATGTTAAATAATCAATCTCCGTATTGGCCAAAAGTAATCAAATTTTTTCCGTAGTTGAGACACTCTTCCATTAATAAGAAAATAGGCCATTTTTGGTATTAAAAAATTCGATAAAAGTTTCCTCCTACCTTATAGTGTTAGCCGAAAGTCAGAGCTCTAAATGGTGTTGGAAACCTGTGAAATGAATTTGCAGTTTCACAATTCACGCTGACTCCCCTGACATGTCCCAACCATAGGATGGCACATAGGATGAAACGCGTGTGTGTACATCCCTTGTCTTCGATCTTACTTACTGTTAACGGTGTGACCGTGACGATTTAAAAAGAAATGATAACGCTGGGTGCTCCATAATATCTCCATATAGGCAGGGACTATTGGGGATTATAGGGGCCCTGTTAGGGGCTAGAAATATTATCTTAATAAAGGAGGGGGGATTCTAATCTTTCATGGGGCCCAAGATTTCTGGCGGCACCCCTGCATATAGGTACACTGCTGAAAAAAATAAAATAGACACAAATATGTGCTGAGATTGAAATCAAGTCTTCGTATTTAGTCATCTGTAGATTAATGTATCGGTACAACTCAACTCAATTACCAAAAAAACCCAGAGGACAGACGAAATTTTAATCGGCGGATTTGTTTGAAAAACACTTCGTGTTTTGGTTTTAGAGACTTTTATTTTGATGAGCAGAAACGTGTGTGTCCATCAGGCTACCTTTATTTTCCTAAAACTGAGAGATGAACTGCAGGAGCAGTCAGTCGGAACACAATCTGTTACGAACCTCGGAACGGGTTCTTTAAATCCATGGTTTGTCTTTAGCGGTTCATTTTAAAACAGAGCATCTTCTGGATGGGCAGCAGAGCCCTGTCATGTCTGGATATTTCCTGTATTTTGCTTTTGGAAGCAACCTGCTGAAGGAGAGGCTGCGGCTGAAAAACCCCTCAGCAGTGTTTCAGTCAGTGGGTCGACTTAGGGTGAGGGATCATCTGTTTCTTTGGAAAGTTTTAGAGGTGAAAAATATAACTGACTTTCGTCGGTTCCTACCGCAGAATAAAACCTCCCTTAAAACTTGTGTCCCCTCAGTTATACAGGACTATTACACCAGTCACACAACATAACAGCCACTGACGTGTTCGTGAATAATACTCTCCTCTCAGGCCTGGGAGACACTAGTCTACATGGACAGAAGTATTGGGACAAACCTCTTAACTACTGAATTCAGGCTTCTTTCTTCTAGTGAAGGACAAACTTAATGCCTTAGCAGACCAAGACATTTTGGACAACGCCATGCTTCCAAATTTATGGACACAGTTTTGGGAAGAACCTTTTCTATTCCAGCATGACTGTGTCTTCTTAGTTTTTTTGTATCTAAAATGTTAATACTAGTAAAGAAAATTTATTGTACGTGTTAAAAATCTTGATATTAACATGTCGAATTAAACAATTTCTATTAAGAATTTCGAGTTATATTGCAGATTACCGTTTTATTCATATCATTGGAGATATTCATATCATTGGAGATATAGTAAGATTTCATTTCTCATCATTAGTAATTTTCAATTCATTCTAATGGTAGAAATAAGTTCAAATATGACTGGTATTACAGAAGGATTCTACACAGTTGTTTTTTTCTTCTTATGAAAATACCTTTAAATGCAAGATTTGTTTTTATGTTTAACAATAAAATATTTTAAATTATTTTGAAATTAGAATTTTGACATCACATTTTCCAAATGTTAGAACATTCATAAAGCATCTGTCCTTCAGGGTTACGTGCTGAAGTTCGGTCTGTGGGGAGATTATGTGGACTGCAGGTGGAACGGTGGCGTGGCCACGATTGAGGAGAGTCCAGATGAGGATGTCTGGGGCGTGGTGTGGAAAATGGCACAGGAGAATCTCACCAGTTTAGACAAGTATGTGACACCACACTGTGATTTTGGGCTTCATTCATGTGGGCCCTGCACTTAAATTGCTTATAAACCTGCATTAATCAAAATACAGACCTGTGGGACTCACTTATCAGGAAAAAACAAGGCTTCATTTTTAAGTTATTAAATAAGTTTGATGAAGTATGTAAACAGTTTTCCCCCACCTGTACAATATGTATATGCAAGTCTGGCTGCAAAACCAAAATTCTACCTCTTTGAATAAACTGGTTTTGTGACTTCATGAGATGCAGCTTATGTGCATGCAATTTGAATAACAAAGGCCTGTCAAAGGCCAATCACTACAGAGCTAATTTACATATCAGTCCTACAGGAACAGTAACTAATTCTGAGGAATAGAGGTTGAAAAACTGGTCATGCATAAATATATAAAACTTAATATTGGGTACATAAACCTCATACAGTCCAGAATCGGCCAGGGAAAAAAATCAAACCACCTTTCCCTTGTTTCTGTTCACTGTTTGTACAGTTCGCAGCGACGTGTGTGTGAGTGTGTTAAATGCACAGGTATCAGTTATTTCTGAAGTATTGCAGTGTGTGTGGGGGGGTGTTAAGTGCAGTAGTGTTTGTGTGTGTGGGGGGGGGGGGGTGTTGTGTTATACACAGTGGCTGCTGTCCTCACGGGAGCTCCTCCTTTTCTTCATGCAAACATGCACAAGAACTACATGTTCGCACTTGATTGTGCAAGGACTTTACTTGACATTTACACTATTGCTTAAGGACGTGATTCCACAAGGTTTCAGGTTGCAAAACTGGATGCATCAAAATGTTTTTCAAATTAAATGCCGAAAAGGAGAGACGATCTTGTTTGGAAATAAAGAGAGAAGATCCAATCTCCTTGGGAATCTAGGGCAATTAAAATGTAAGAGTATGTAAAAAAACTCTTGGCATGATAATGTATAGGGATTTTAATTTTAGTGACCACATTAATACTGTAACAGTGTCAGAATTTAGCCATCCTAAAACTAGATAATGTTTGAGGCTTTGTGTCCAAACAAGACTCAAGAGAAACTTAACCACATCTGTACCTCCTACAGACTATTGCAAATTTATCCTCACAGGGTTTGCCATCTTATTTAAAGTGCTGCTGCCAGAGTTCTGTCAAAAACCACAAGCATAGAGCACATTACTCCAATTATCAGCTAGTAGTGAAAATATCTTAAATGAAACCTGGTGAAATGGTGTTTATCCACTTTGCTGTCCAACTGACTGCCCATCAGTATCCGATCTGCACTGACTGCAGCTTTACAAAATGGCTAAAAAATGAACTATTCTCTTTCACCTTCTTTTCAATATCTGCACTGATGAATTACATGACAACTGGCTACAAATTTTGGCTCTTCGACTTGGCTTGCTGTAGGTTTTGCCTGGCAATTCTCCACTGAACCTTACTTCTTCAGTGGGCATCACTTCTTTCCAATCTGTCGGTGGAATCGTGAACAAAAAAAACTTCTCTGAGGGGAGCCTAATGGTAATTAGATGTTCTTTTGCGTTCTTTTTGTGTGAGTAGTCACTGTACTTTTGGGGGAATTTTGGTAGACTGGCCACTTCTGGGAAGATTTTCATTATGGCTCACTGGAGTCTCACAGTCTTAGAAAGGCTTTTTAGCATCTTCTCTGGAATTCCCTTTGATCACTAACTTGCATCCTACTTGTTGAGACACTTTGGCCTCCTTCACACTGCTGCAAACGTTATATTAATTGTTTAGGTTTAACAGGTCTATCAGTAAGTGTGCCTGGGTGTGACTAGTCTAACTAACACCAATTATAAGCTAAATTTGGTTAATCAAGATTCAAGATTTTTATTTGTCACATGTATAATCATACAGGTACAACACACAGTGAAGTGTGTCCTGAATCTGAGTAACAAAGACTTTGTACATATTGCTGTTCTAGTATCATTACATATCTTCTCACTGGGATCAGAAATAATTTAATATGGCAAATAGGCACCACACTTTTTCACGGCATGGTGTAAACTGTGAGTAATCACCCACTTCCATCATTCTGGGACACACTGGGCATACCAACTGTAATGTTACCTCAAATTGTTTCTTTCAGCTTTCCTAATGGAAGTAAATAAAAATACCCCTGTTGGATCTTACCAAAGCCTTTAGTTCTTAGAGCTTTGACTAGACTGAAAAACATAGAGATCTGTCCAATATAGACTAAAACATGCCCAAACAAGTCTAAACAGAAGATCACCCAACTATTTACATCTGTAATTGGATTCCAATGAAGTACCATGCAAAAACAAATCAGAAAATTACAGGTTTACCTCAACTGGTTCTACAACTTTTACATTCACACCAGTTTGACTCAATGAGATAAGATGTAAGTTTTAAGTCTTTGCTTAAAGCGAGACATCAATATTTATTATGGTGATTATTTCTATTCTGCACTCAAACTAACAATTGTTCAGGAGAGTCTGAATCAAACCAGATCTTTCTAAAATAATTTTACTCTACAGCAGAGGGACATTGGGCCATTAAACTCTTAAAACAAAAGCAAGAAGGTCCTGGGTTCGACTCCCGGGTCGGGCGCAGAGTTTTTCTGTGTGGAGTATGCGTGTCCTCTAGGAGCTCTGGTTTCCTCCCACCACCAAAAAATCATGTGTGATTGGGGATAGGTATTTTGAGCACATTAAATTGCCCCTAGGTGAGTGTGTGGCCTGCGATGTGCTGGCGACTGTCCAGGGTGTACCCCGCCTTCGCCCATACCAGCTGGGATAGGCTCCAGTCTCCCCCCTGACCCTGAGTATGGGATAAAGGGGTAGAAAATGCATGGAAACTTCAGCTGATTAATCAATGTATTAGTGAAGGGCAGTCATGTGTAAATTAAAATTATCACCGAATAATTTCTTTAATACTGGAATACAATCATCAAAAAAGACAAATTGTGCATAAAATGATTCATCATCATCTGGTTCACTATGGTACCATATCTCAGTGTTTTTGAGCTATACAGTCCAACACCAACTCTACTTATAAAAGTCTCCTTTAGAGGGTAGCAGTCAGTAATCTTTGTTTATTTTATATTGTGAACACCATTATAAGCATGACAGAGTAATGTTTGTCTATTTGATATTTGTTTATGTTTTGTTTGGTAAAATCTTTAAAGGGCAGTGTTAACATGACTTTATTCGATGTTTATTAGTCACCTTTAGCGTAATGTTTGTTTATTTGATGTTAATAACTACTTTAGAGGTCGACGGTTAGTAATGTTTGTGTATTTGATGTTAATAGCTCTTTTAGAGGGCAGGGGTGAGTAATGTTTGTGTATTTGATATTAATTACACCTTTAGCAGGTGACTGTGAGTAATGTTTGTGTATTTGATATTAATAACACCTTTAGCAGGTGACGGGGAGTAATGTTTGTGTATTTGATATTGATAACACCTTTAGCAGGTGACGGGAAATAATGTTTGTGTATTTCATGTTTATAACACCTTTAGAGGGCAGCAGTGAGTAATGTTTGTGTGTTTGATGTTAATAACAACTTTAGTGGGTGACGGTGTGCAATGTTTGTGTATTTGATGTTAATAACTCCTCTAGAGGGCGGTAGTGAGTAATGTCTATTTATTTGATGTCAATTCAATTCAATTCAATTTTATTTATATAGCGCTTTTTACAACCAGGTTGCCACAAAGCAGCTTTACAGAGTCC
>JBBMFX010000134.1:2896066-2909423 GCA_037832545.1 Rhabdalestes septentrionalis | reverse complement strand
TTGGGCTGGAAGTAGCCGCATTAGCTTTCTCCTTCCAGACCTCCAGAGGGGCGGAGTCTCAGCGCTGTGGGCGGAGTATATGAGAGAGAGCTGGGAGATGTAGTTTACAAAACTTACAACTTTCATTTATACTGTAACCTAATTCATAGGTCAGTCAGTATTAATAACGTCATGAACATTGTAGCCCAAGTTATAGGCTTGTGTTCAATAATAAATGGTAAAAAATCTGCTTCTTGTAAGTCTGTATAAATCTGCGATTAAATGCGATTAATTAGATTAATAATAATCGCCACACCATTTAATTAATTCGATTAAAAAGTTTTAATCGCTTGACAGCACTATTTTAATTATCTACTCGAAAAAATATTCATTCATTTTGCTAAATGAGACTCAAAGATCCGAGTTGGTAAAATGATCCGAAATTCCCATCACTAGTGCAGTGTGCAGCTTAAGGTTAGATTAAACCGTATGCATCAAGACAAACTTTTTATTCACAGATGTATTATTCATGTGGAACAGAAAATTAGATTGGTATCAGTATTGATCGATATTTAACACTATGGTATTAGTATTTTATAAGGAAAAATGGTATTAAGTCAAACCTAGTTCAATTCCAAATGCTTCTAATTGTCTTGGCAATCTGAACATGGTTGTGAATGATGCAGCCAGGCGACACATTCGTTTGTAGTTAAATGCTCTCATGTGAGCTAAAAACTTCACTCTGTGCTCATAGTATACACTCTCTTCAACTGATAGACTAAAGTGATGGTCTACTGTGTGTTTTATAGGATCAGTTTACTGGCCTTTTGTAACAGGATGTAACTGCTGGTTTCTTGTAAACTTTCTTTAATAGAAGAGCATGAAAAATACAAGTGTTCTTGAGAAACTGCATTTCTCAGCTGTACCTTTCTGACTGGAGGAGCAGTTTAAAAATGCATAGTTGGGCCACAGCCTAGATTTTAGAATGCAGCAAGTGCTCCCCAGCCCTGGCCTGAGACACCCAGCACTTTTCAGTAAAGGGTTTTTAATGAGCTGGTCGGGGCGTGTGAGTTGGGAACAGGAGAACACTGCAATGTGCTGTTAGTGTCCAGCGACCAGGGTTGAGGAACACTCCAGTGGAATAACGAATCTGGGTGCTGCTAGAACATAAGGAACATGATGCTCAGCACCTTATCTGGAAGAAAATGCCCAAAATAGGGATGTCCAGCAAGCTCCAGGGTTTCTGAAATTAAAGATGCTGCTGAGGGTCTATTGGGACTTTTGTTTTGAAAGTTAGATTTCCACTTCACAGTTTTTTCTAAATAGTGTCTGCTTCAGCTCCTTATGTGGTTTCTTGAAATAAGTTATTGACTTATTAATTAAATTCCATATTTAGAAACTTTTAGAATATTTAGAAAATATTTAGTCTATTAGGACAACATTGTTTCAAATTGAGTTATCTGAGAAAATGTCTTTCAAAATCTTCAAAGATATTGATGCCATAAACACAGTTTGGCAGGAAGAGGCAAACATTTAAAAAAGATCAGAATTATTATTATTTTTTACATTCATGGGTTAAACATAAACGCAATAAATAAACTAGTGGAGGCGGGCTTAACAACACTGCTGATCAGTGATTGGTGGGGAAACAACCGGCTCTCTCAACTCACAGCTCCAGTTAATGTCTGCTGAAAAGATTAATTTCCTTTTAAAGAACATAAAACCTACTGAATGTCTACATTTAGCGACAAATGTGCTAAGGATGCAACATCACTACAGAATCATGTTTTTACTCTTGCTTTTTTACAGTTTACAATGTAATTTAAGCGACGGATCCAAATGACCAATGAGAGATGCGCATGTGGTGATTGACACAAATCATATCCAATCAAAATTCAAGTTGGTATTTGACGATGACGCAAGCGCCCCAGCCACAGTTCACACTTCAAAACACGTTTATTTCGAGAAGGAATAATTAATTTCCATCATTATTCGTCAGATATTTGTCACATTAGACTTTACGTTGATGGCGCAAGTTCTGCTCCTTTATTGCTAATACAAACCTGCCCCTGTCCAGTGAGGACCTTTGGACTGGGACTGCAGCGCAGTTTAGATCAGTTTTCAGTGCAGAATTCAGTTGAAATTTAATTTTCGTTCGGTCCAGTTTAATTTTCAGTGCAATTCTCCAGCTCTGCTCGAGGGTACTGATGACGCTGTTCGGGTTCTCTGTGTTCGTTTTAACAGTATGTCTGGGGGGGCCTGCCCTGGTGGGAGCTGATCTTTCCTACTTTGCTGCAGTTTACGAGCATCGGGTGGTCCTGAACCCCGACCCCGGGGGGCCTGTGGGGAGGAGAGCTGCACTGGAACACATGGAGAAGAACCTGGATGTGTTTGAGCAGCAGACCATCTTGGCTGCCAAGCAGGCAACAATACACTGCACTATTATTATTATTATTTAGTAGTAATGAGTATTATTATTATTAGGAGTTTGTTGTTGATCATAATTCAATGTGTTAGATTTTATTTTTACATACACCAAGAAAAATAAGGAACAAACTGAGCCTAACCTTATTTAACAGGGAGCCCAAATAATCGTGTTCCCAGAGGATGCCATCCATGGATTCAACTACACCAGAACGTCTATAAGAAGTTACTTAGAGATGGTGCCTGACCCTGAGCATGTGACCTGGAGTCCCTGTGCAGATCCTGACAGGTTTAAAAACACAGAGGTGGCTTTTTTTCTGCTTAATCCATATTCCATATCAATAAAAGAAAATCCATGGTGCCGTACTGAAAACGAATAAGCCTTATTGATATAGAGCTTCTAGTAATATAAAAAAAATATTTTTCAGAACTGTGATAGTGCTTTATTTTGTTAATTAATTTGATAACGTATCCAGTGTGTTGACAGGACATTTTGGTGATGGTATGAAATAGTTTTCTACATAATGAAGCAACGTAACGTTATCTTTACAGATGAAATTCGGCACCTCTTATCCTTTAACAGTTTTGGGGATATTGGTATGGCTCCGACTCATGACTTGAGTTCATAGTGCTCAAGCTTTGTTGTTTGGTGTGGAGTGTGCAAACAAACCCTACAAGTATTTTCCTTAATTTTACGCAACCCAACTTTTCTCAGGTGCTCCACCGGCTGAGCTGCATGGCTCAAACGAATCTCATCTTCTTGGTGGCCAACATGCCGGACCGTCAGGCCTGTGACAGGTCGGCGGACCCCCTCTGTCCACTGGACGGCCATTACCAGTTTAACACCAATGTTGTTTTCAGTGACAACGGCACTATTGTAGCCAGATACCACAAACAGAACCTGTACTTTGAGGCCGCCTTTGACACACCGCCGGAATGTGAGTATGTTACTTTCACCACCCCGTTTGCGGGACGATTCGGAGTGTTCACGTGTTTTGACATCTTGTTTCGGGAGCCGGCCCTGACCCTTGTGAAGGACATGGGGGTCCGGCAGCTGGTGTACCCGACAGCCTGGATGAACCAGCTCCCCCTGCTGGCCGCCGTGCAGTTCCAGCGCTCCTTCTCCTACTCGGCCGGAGTCAATCTACTAGCCGCCAACGTACGAGCCGCAGCCTTGGGAATGACAGGAAGCGGCATTTTCACTCCTTGGGAGGCCCATTACCACCATGACACCGAAGGAGAGGCTGGAAAACTGCTGGTCAGGAGAGTGCCTGTCCTGGACCCCGCTATGGTGGGGGACGGGGCGGGGAGGGCCAAGTTAGTGCCCTTCTCTGGACATGCTGAGGTAGATGGAGCATTAGAGGGACCGGAGAAGAAGGCTTGGCCTGCAAGTGGATTCTCGCAGAGGTATGAAGAAAAGCTCCATAAAGTTCCTGGTTACTGCCTCAAAGGGGACTGTCACGAAGGGATTTTAACTGAGGCACCTTTCTTCTCCACAATGATGTATGATAATTTCACCATGGTACGCCTGCAAGGCACAGAGGGGAATCTGACGGCGTGTGATGGACCGTTCTGCTGCCACCTGTGGTTCCAGATGAGGAGCCCTCATGAGGAAGAGCTTTACGTGCTGGGTGTGTTCAACGGGCTCCACGTGGTCCACGGGAAGTACTACCTAGAGGTGTGTGCTGTGGTCCGGTGCGCAGGGCTAGAGAAGGAAAGCTGTGGAGGAGAGGTTGAGTTCGCTCAGACTCTGGTCGACTTCCGTCTGGACGGGACCTTCAGCACCCAACACGTCTACGCTGGCCTGTTGGGCAGTGGCATGTCCCTCGACCACCCAGGCCAGTCGGGCTGGGCGGACAGTAACAGATTCTACATGACAAAGACAGGAATGACCACTGGACTGGTGACGGCTGTATTATATTGAAGAGTCTATGAGAAGGATGGACAAAGTGCAAATGGCTTCACCTAACATGACATCCCCTTAGAAAATGTACCATTTCAGGTACAGCACTCAGCCATGGAGGCTCGCAGGACCAGCCCCCTCCCTCAGAACTGGTACTTTTGCATTTACACCAGATGGTGTAGTCAACAGGCACACATCCTTTCTGTATATACATCCCCAACCTGCATCCATGTTCTCATTAATGTGCCAGCGACTCGTAGGTGTGGTTTATGACTCAGTAGGACTTACCATCAGTCAGGTATTTTTGGGTGTTTTTACCTTCTGCCTCAGGTGTAGGACTTGACTGTCAAGAACAAACAAATTTGAAATAAATCTGCTTTCAGGTTTTGAATTTTTCAACTTTTGAATTATGAGTACATTTTAGTTTGCAATACACTTGCATGAGGCTTTTATTAAGCCACCGGCGCCAATGAAGTAACTTTCGTTATTTTCAGCAGGAAGTCAGAAAGATACACACTGTGGCGTAGATATAATGACCAGTGTCAGTCAGCAACCACGTTTCTTCAAAAACGCTTATATGATTATTATATGCTGGTTATACCAACTAACATTCAATACATAAATAGCTGCATCACAAAAACTAGATTTGAAATCAGCAAGAACAACACAAATCTGATGATTTTGACCTGTTGACCAGCAGTGTTGGGCAAGTTACTTCAAAACTGTAATGTGTTACCAGTTTATGTTCTGTATTAACTTGCATTACCGCGTTACAGCAAAAAGCAATGCAGTACAGTCATTTATTCCCAACACTGTTGACCTGTGTTATCAGATCCAAGAATGTTTTTTCTTATTATAGCCTGCTTTTTGAGCATTGAAGGCAATCTGTAGTTTCTGGTAAGTCATGTTATGTCCTAAACTGTATCAGTCCCATTTGCTCCTCCCTAACAAAGTTCTAAGAAAGAGACTGCAATGTATTTATGACAATTATTTGTGTGACTATGCTTTTTTAGGCCTCAGTGCTAAACTAAAGATACAAATTTGGACCTGAAACAATTCTCAGATGACTGAAAACATTTGAGATAAGATGGAAAATTGTGTGAAATTGTAATTTTTTTGTCAAACAATTTCAATTTTAATACTAAATTAGGACTGGTAATAGAATTCAAATGTTTCAACATACAACAGGTAAAGAAAAATGTGTTAAATCCCGTGTTACTCTTTGTTTCCAATGATAAAATATAAGACTAGTTTGTCTTTAATGTAAAACTTATCCCATCTTGATATGACAAGTTTATTCATTATTTATTAGTAATCACTTGAACAATGCACCAAGTGGCCAGGTCATGGTCCTGCCCTCGAGTTTCTTCGCACCCTTTATATAAAAGGCAATATTTTTAACACACACAAGCATTCACACACTCAGCCACACACACACTCACAAACACACGTATACACTCACCTTTCCTCTGTTTTGCGTTACAGTATAACAAATGATGTGATTCACCAAAGTCAGAGTTGAACATGTATAAACCCTGTCGGCACCTTGATAGCTGGTCTAAGACTCGTAAGAAATGTGTGACAAGGCTTTGTTAGGAAACCTTCCAGTTCAAAAAAAATCTCTGATTAAACCATTCATTTCTGCAGCAACAGGGACTGAAAATTTGCACTTGACAGCACTTAACATTCACAGCAGTCCAAGTATCAGTTGGTTTCGTTTGCAATAAATTAGCCATAAAAACAAAAGAAAGGAAAATTTTTTTTTTCTAAATGTAGTCATGCTTTAAAAACTGGTTTGGGGGAGCAGCTTTGGTCCTTTTAACTGGGTTCCTCAGTTCTAAACGTTCATGTATCCTCCTCTTACTGCCCGAGAGGAGGTTTCTGGGAACAGTAGTCGTCACTGCAGTTCAGTCTACCGCGGAAAGTTATGGTCCTTTTCTTACACCAAAAGGGTAAACAAGAATGCATCAGAATTTTTAAAAAGCCTCCTGAAAGAACATTTACCCCAAAGTGGAGATAAAAATGCATGATAAGGGTCATAACAGAAGCCAGAAACTGCAGACTGTAGTGTACTAGGCTGACCGCGCCTTCTCGGCTACTCTTCTTTGTCTTCGGCTCTATCAGTCTCTAAAGGCTCCTGAGACGTTGGCTGTACAGGCCTGTGAGGAAAAGGGAACCCACCGGAGTGGCGTTCGCCTTCATCCCCATTTCAGCAATAGCTTAAAGGAACATTCCACACTTAATCCATCCTTTTAATGTGTGATTCGGTACTATAACGTTAGCATCTCCAGGCACTCTATAGCTGTACAAAACAAACAAACAAAAATAAAAGGGAATAAGTGGCCGTTGGGCTTGGAGAGTCTGGGATTAAGAAGTGAAGGTCATCCTTAGTGGAGTAAAAGAATCACACATTAAATTACAGATTCCTGCGCAGAGCACTCTCCTTCACAGAAAGTGGCCCGGAGCGGAGTCCTCAGTACGTCTCAGAGTCCGAGTCGTTGAGTTCGTCATCGGGGATGATGAGGCCGTCCTCCCGGCCGAGGCTGTTGAAGCTGCAGTAGGAGCCGTGCTCGGAGCGCAGCGCCGGTAAAGGGTCGAAGGTTACAGCTTTCGAGGGGCTGCAGTAGTGGTTGATGGCGCTGAAGGTGAGGCCTGGCACAGCGCCCGCACTGCCAGGGGACACAGGCATCATGGTGGCCAGGATCAGCGCCAAACAGTCCGCCACATCTTTATTGGGGGCGCAGGCTAAGGCTGGGGTGTAACCTGTCAAACAGTAAAGTGGTGTAAAGTCAGTCACATGCACTTTACATTTCATTACGTGACATTTATTTACTGCTGGGGATGATCATATTTCAAATTATTACAGAGTGTGAATTACCCCTCCATAATTGGGGGGTACAGAAACGAATTGAACGCCTTTACAGCGAAATGCAAACACACAACATTCACACACACATCAGAAGACAATAAAGTAAAACATGAATGACTTATCAGTATGATAAAACCACATGTATATAAATAATGTAAAATCATTTTCAAATGCAAAAATTGCACTGTAGTGTTAGGTGGCTCTGCGACGTAGCTTAGTGATTTATCAACTCCTACTGCTTATGATGGATTAAATGCCTCCATAACACTGGTAAGAACACCACCCCCCTTTGATCAAGGGTCCAGTGCCCCCCATAATTTGAACCAAGCACTAAAAGCACTAAAAGACACATGGAAGTAAAAATATATTATGATTTTTTGCACACAGTCTTCAGTCTTGATCTCCAGGTCCAATTTTGCCATGTTTTCATTGTAGTGTGAAATTAAAACGAGTAAAATGAATAACACATACATGTTACTCAATGTACAACAGAAAAAACGAAGGGTATCTGTGTGATTAACTTTGTAAACACATTTAATAAATACTACTAAACACCAGCTAGTTTCCTAAAGGTGAGCAGGCCTGGTCCTCACCGTTCTCATCCACAGCGAGCACACTCGCTCCCTTCCCCAGAAGCTCCTGCACCACCACTGTGAGCCCATTGCGGGCAGCAACGTGCAGCGGCCTGGAGACGGAGAGAGACAGATCCTGATCAGGGGCTTTCACACCAGCCTTAGATGTTAAAACACAGAAATAGATTTTATGTTGGACCCAAGAGTACAGTGTACGCCGCTCATACGTACGTCTGCAGTGCTGTGTTTGTGGCGTTGATGAGGTTCCTGTCTGTGATCTTCTCCAAAATTAACAAGGCACTAGTTTCATGCACCTGGGAGAGAAAACAGTGAACATTAACAAACAGTTGGGAAAAAAACCCATAAATATGGTCATATTTTCACCGCCATGCAAAGAGCTTTGGGTATTCTGTACCTTGCTGCAGGCTAAATGCAGGGCTGTGTTCTTATCTGCATCCTGGAGCGTGAGATCCGCCTTTGCTCTACTCACAAGCACTTCTGTGTAAAGGAAAACACAGAAAAATCACCCACACCAACTTCAGCATTACAGCATTAGTCATGTGTATTTTTAAGACCAAATCTCATACGGCTGTATCTTACCGACAGCGTTGGTCTGGCCGTTCTCAGCAGCCATCATGAGGGGTGTCTTGCCCAGCGCGTCTATGGCGTTTACCTGGGCATTGTGACCCAGCAGCAGCTGCAGGCACTCCACATGGTCCGTGTACGCTGCTGCATGTAGGGGCGTCCTGGAGCAAGGACAGAGAAGAATGCAGATTCTTTTAAAGTACTGATGCAAATTAGACACTCAAAAAACACCAAACACATAAAAAAAATATATATATTTTTTTAATCAGTATATTTACACCACCTAGACCCATTTTGTTCATTTATTCAAATTAGGGCTGTCAAAATGAACAAATAAATAACGTAATATACTCTTAATTATTAATGTTTGATCAATTCATAGGAGTGCAGGCAAAAGCCCAGCTGTCTGTATGCTATATGTAAATGGCAGTAAAATGAGTATCTGTAGTTAAATACTTTTAGCAAAAACTGCTTCAGCTTCAAAATCTTCACAACTAAAAGTTACAGTTTCCCTCGAGAGTTTCCATTACAACAAGAATTCACATACGAATCCTGTGTAGAAAACCTTACTGAATAAACAAAGGTAACAATGCCGTGATGAACCTCATCACCCTCATAGCTGGGACAAGAGCCTAATTGACATTTAATGTCAAATTTGAGCAAATAAAACAAATATGGCTAATTGTAGTTACCTAAACAAAATACTGAGATTGACCAAGGTGAATTATTTTAATTAATTGACAACCCCAAAAATGTGAGACAATAGACTAAACCACAACTAGACTAAAACCACAACTGATTCTAAAGGTGCTGTATGTAGTTGAAGCTGGGATTTGTCGTCAGAATTAAAAGTCGCCCCATCCTAACCTGGACTTTGAGTCTGTAGCATTAACGATAGCAGGACCCAGCGTGTCAATCAACAGCTCTGCTGCCCCTTCATTGTCGCTGATTCTGTGAAAAGAGCAGGGAGAGCCTTCAGCTGTGCAAGTAACCAGGCCTTCGTCTTCAACACTAGGCATAAAAACACTTACACAGCACAGTGAAGCGGACTGAAGGAGTTGCCCTCCATCTTGTGGAATGCCTCCTGCTCCAACAACGCCTCGACACACGAATCGTGACCTGAGGGGAAAAAAACAAAAAAAACAAAAGAGAGACAGTTAAATGAATACAGCAGCAAAACAAGCAAAGTAAATGAGTTGGAGGAGAAGTAACAATCAGAAAATGTGCTTCACCATTGTAGCAGGCCCAGTGGAGTGGGGTGTAGCCACAGTTGTCCATGATGACGGGCACGGTGTTCAGGGACTGTGCAGCCTGCAGCAGGGCCCCCAGCACCCCAATGTGGCCACAAGCTGCTGCCAAGTGCATGGCAGTGCGCCCCCTACTGTCCCGCACGGGCAGACTGGCGCCATGCTGCAGCAGCGCCTCCACACACGCCTCGTGCCCCGTCACCGCCTGAACACACAACACAAGTTCAGGCAAAATAGTGTTTCTAAATGGATACACCAAGTATTATCACCATGCTGATATACAATATACAGGGATATTCTATGATTGTTTAAAATCTTATCTCTGCTCATTTTCAAAGCTCTGTGTGTGTGTGTGTGTGTGTGTGTGTGTGCGTGTAAGTGTGTGTGTGTGTCTTACCCCGCGGTGCAGGGCTGTCCTGCCCCACTTGTCTCTGGCCTCAACACTGGCTCCTTTGCTGAGCAGGAAGTAGACGCAGTCTGTGTGCCCGTTCAGCACCGCCAGCATCAGAGGAGTCCTGTAATAAACAGTCAAAAAATCCATCAATCAACTCATCAACTGTCCAGTCCAATTTTACATGCAACTAGCAAATCTAGAAATCAGTGAAGCGCGTGTGTGTTTGTTTATTTGTGTATTTCGGTGTCCGTCACTCACTGTCCATTCCCATCATGCACGTCTACAGCAGAATGAGCATCTGCGTTGCCAATAAGCAGGCGGAGGCATTCCAAGTGGCCGTTCATGGCTGAAAAATACAAAAACAGACCCAGGGTTAAATCAGTTCAGGCTGTCAACACAGTGAAATGAGCTGTAAAAATAACATTTAATACACTCAAATATAGTTACGCTGCTGTTATGCCTTAACCCTCTGGCCCTCCTCCTTTTAACTAAAGACTCAGCAGCCGCGTGGACACTTATGGCCAATTGAAACCCATGAAAACGACATTTTAGAATTCCTTGTTATTTTAACTGTCACATCACACAATTTAAAAATGAAATATTTTGTTTTTTAATCCTTCAAATCTCAGTTTGTTTACAGAACGCACTTGTTAGTAAACAACCTCAAAAACGACCATTTCTCTACTCTCAGTGCTACTGAAGTCT
Source organism: Rhabdalestes septentrionalis (assembly GCA_037832545.1). Classification (NCBI taxonomy): domain Eukaryota; kingdom Metazoa; phylum Chordata; class Actinopteri; order Characiformes; family Alestidae; genus Rhabdalestes; species Rhabdalestes septentrionalis. The sequence continues at coordinate 2,898,745 of JBBMFX010000134.1, read as the reverse complement.
GAAATATGTAACTAATTAACAACAACAATGAATTTTATTGGCATGCACAAACACAAAACCATTATCTGCCATCCTTAAGATCACACCTGTGTCAAAATTGTGTTCATTTGTTCCAATGGAGTGCAGTAAACCATCATACTGCACTATTGGACACTAAATTTATTATATAAAATTGCTTGCAAAAGTGAATAATTTGAAAAAGAAGACAAAAAACTACATTTCACAAGTGTTGAGTTTAGAATGAAAGTATTTTCACTTAAATTGTATGATTTAACAGTTCAAATAACAAGGAATTAAAAAAAAGTTACAAATGTAAAGATCTTAAAGAACTCCAGACCCTTGGGAAGTTTCATTCCACATGCATTAACACAGACAGAAATGTCCCACAGGAGGACCAGAGGGTTAATACTGGTGCACAGACCACAAAAAAGTGTGTGAATACAGGTATTTTAATACTGGATTACAAGGAAATTAATAATAATATAATACATTTTATTTATAGGTGCCTTTCTCTCACCCAAAGAGACCATAGAAGAAGTGCAAGTAGATAAATAACAACAAAAAACATTTAAAAAATGCAATGCAAACAAATTAAAGACAATATAAAGTTACGGGTATATGGGTATTTACCGACGCCCGCTTTAGGAATGTGTTTTTACCTGCAGCATGGATGGGTGTTCTCTTTAGTGTGTAGTCTTTGAGCAGAATAGAGGCTCCCTGGTTGATGAGCACATCCACACACTCCACGTGGCCCTTAAAAGCAGCGAGGTCCAGCGGCGTGTGGCCCTGCGCTGTCCGCACATCCAGGTCCAGCAGAGATTGTACTAACACCTCCAGGGCATGGTGGTGGCCGTGGTATGCCTGCAACACACTCACTGTCAGCTTTTCTATATGCGGAAACCTTAACTATTGAAAATGAGACCAAAACGTTAAATCTTTAGAACAAATAAAATAATTATCAAATTAAAAGTAAACAAACTGCATTAAAAAATTGTCATTTTGAAGTATTTCTGTTGATTATTATTATTATTTTTTTGTTGAAATTGGTAGCAGGTATTTTCAATGTATCAAAAAACAAAAATGAGGAGATAGGAGACCACATGTCACTACTCACTGCTAAGTGCAAAGGACTTATGGGAGTCTGTCCGTCTGTGTCGTTCAGGATATCCGTCCCAGACGTCTCCATTAGCTGAGCATACACATAGACCAAAATTAATTTGAACACACTTAGACCTGGTGCTCCAGTCAATATAGCTATTAGACTACACAAGCTACAAAGTAATTACGTTCAATTAATTCCTTTATTGGGAACTGCTATTAACTGATCTGTCCACTTGAGGGCAGTGTGGTATAACTTAACGCAAAGGTGGAGGCGGTTTTGCTCGCTAGACCAGGGGTTTCTAATCTAGAGTCAAACTGCAACTCAACTGAATGCCTTAAGCGTTCATAATGAGGTTCAGTACACTTACCACATCAAGCGGCGTTTCACTGGCAATCTGTAGCATAAGACACACTTATCAGTATTAGAGCTTAATTGAATAAAGATGGCAGAAGAAAAAAATGATTGTGTGGGCCTGTCACAAATACTACATAAGCTAAATTAGAGCTAACTGTAATTATTTTGGCTTATTGCTATTATTACCATTAAGTGTTTTAGTTTGACAAATACAACAGCAGGTAGAATGTGATACACATGAAAATAAAACATGAACCGAAATCTGATTGGTGATTTTAATAATGCTCTAGAATGCAGTAATGAGCACAACTTGTTGACTTAATGTGTGTTGGTAACACCTGTGAAGAGCAGGAGTGAATAATGTTTGTTTATTTAAACTGCTTGTTGTCATTTCAAGGCTACAAAACAAATTAGCCAATCTGGCCACTTCAGGCTTGTATGCTAATGGCCTTATCAAAACAATTAAATCAATCACAATTACTTCCACTGCAATCAATCACCAGCTACAATATCCTGATTGTGACAGGCCCCACTGTGTGAGAGAATAAGGGGGAAGAGGCGAACCAGTTCTAGGCAGAGGCGGTGACCGTAGGCCGAGGCATAGTGTACTGCGTTATAGCCCTGTTTGTCCCGGATCCCTGGGTTAGCATCATTGCGCAATAAATACTCCAAGCACCTAAAAAAAAAAAGAAAAAAAAAAAAGTCACTTTACAAAGTATATTTCTTTTTTTCCCTGAATTTCACTACAGCAGTCCTAATTATGGGTCCACATACAATGAAATTCAGTAAAAGGACTAGGGGCATCGGAATGTGAGGGGGAAGCATGGGGGGCGGGGTTTGGTAAGAGGGCAGGGTTTGGGGGAGTGGTTTGGGGGTGAGGCTTGGTTGGGTGGATCGGTGGGTTGCGTATGTGCAAAGTCTCCTATCCAGGGGCATATCAAGCTTTCCAAAAGCGGGGGTGTTCTGGGATGGGGAAGCCAAGTTATAAAAACAGTTTAATCTATTTAATAAGATTTAATCTGACGAACTTTGAAACACCCCCTCCCCCCACGTTGTGGTACGCCCCTGCTTCTATTGCTTAAGTGGACTGGATTCTTTAGCAAAAGATTCAAGACTCAAGACTCAAGAGCAATGGGTGAATTCATATCTTATGTTAAATGTGTGTGTGCGTGCGTGTGTGTGTGTGTGTGTGTGTGTGTGTGTGTGTGTGTGTGTGTGTGTGG
>JBBMFX010000134.1:2798062-2812815 GCA_037832545.1 Rhabdalestes septentrionalis | reverse complement strand
TAATAATAATAATAATAATAATAATAATAATAATAATAATAATAATAATAATAATAATAATAATAATAATAATGGGCTAATTACATTGTCTCCTAATAATCTGGAACGTTCCAGACTGTGATTCAGTCTGATAGAGAACAGAGTGGATCTCCTGTATATGTGTGGGTCAGTCAGAGCGCGGGCCGAGATCAGAGGGTGATTCCAGCGCACGAGGTCGCGTGCATGGAGCACCGAATCAGCCTGAAGGTGACGGTAGTCCGGTCGAAACGGTGCGGTGCCTTTAGCTGAAGCTCCAGAACCTGTTCCGGACCGCCCGTCACGGGAATTTTTTTGACCAGCGCAGAGATCTAACCTCGTGCACAAAAAAGAGCGCAAAACCCGACACTGAGACCGCAACAGTGCACGCAGCAGCGCCAAGACTTCCCCTCGTGGGGCTGCACTTCTGGACGGAACCGCAGGGGGGCGCAGCAGGATGATTCACCATCACCAAACAATCTTAGAAAGTCCCTGACATCAGTGACCTTAGTGACCAGAACCAACAGAACCACGAGGCCCAAAGCAGCACCAATCATTCACACGTTCGTTTTTACTTAGTCGACCTGCTTAAAAATGTCAAACGGATTTCTTTACCTTTTTTTGTAAAAAGAGAATAATTAAATAAGACTCTAAAGATTCATCGAAGGCCAGTAAACAAATAAACAATGCAATGTATGGTTATTTACGTCTATTTACAGCAACATCAACTTACAATTCACTTTAGAGTACATGGTCTATTGTGTACATTTGCACACTTCATACATTTTAAAATTGTTTACACTTGCGCACAATATTTACATATATTGTCTTGCGTGTTTTTGTTACTTATTAGTTTATTTTATTTATTGTAACTATATTGCACAAACGTCTCTCAAACGTGTCAGCGGCAGATTTCCCAACGCCTTGAACTTGTAAAGGTGTGTATATGACAAGTGAAATCTTGAATCTTGAAGCTTGTATAAACTGCAGGTACCTGCTTTAAAACAGAGCTGTCCGTGGTCCTGAAGCAGGTCTGACACACCTGAGGTCAGGTAGAGAGAAGAACATTCAGCACCTACTCAGCATCCCATCTGATCACAAGAACAGGGGACATTAGGACTCTCGTTTTTTTCAGTTGAAGAGACATTGATTAGTGTGTTATTTCTAAAGGAATGATAATAATAATAATAATAATAATAATAATAATAATAATAATAATAATAATAATAACAATAATAAAAATAATAATAAAAATACATAATCATAATATTAATAATAATAAACTATTATTATTATTATTATTATTATTATTATTATTATTATTATTATTATTATTGTACCAATAATAGTTATTATTATTTCTATTATCATCATCAATATCATCGTCATCTTCACTCTATGCTTCTCATTACTTTGGTCCCACCAGTTTTGCCGTTCATCATTTTTTTCATTTTATGATTATTTTTCCAGTAATTCTGTCATGAAGGAGATGTAGACGATGGCCAGGCGCAGCGTCTCTATCCTGGAGAGCCTCTTCTCGTAGGCGAACGTGGGCACTTTCTTGCGGAGCTGGTCGAAAGCCTCGTTGAGGCTGAACATCCTCCGGCGCTCCCTGATGTTGGCGGCCTGGCGCTGCACGGTGTTGATCACACGCTTCCTCTTCGCCCTCCCTCCGTGGGAGCCCTCCCGACACACGGAGAGCTCGGCAGAACCGGATTCACCGTGCTCTCGAGCGCCCATCATCTCCATCCCGGGGATGGAGCTCAGATCCTGGTGTGGTCCATGGTGGCCCAGACGGCACGGGCTCGGAGCGTCGAGGCCCTCAGCGGGCCCGAAGGAACACCGTTGCGGCACATCGGTGCAGGTTATATCTCTGACAAAGCTGAACATTGCTGGGTCATGGAATGGCCTGTGCGTGTCCATGTTTCCTCTCTTAAATCGCTGCAATCACAGGGGTCCATGCATATGGACAAAGGTCCGTGGACATGTCTGATCTACAAGCAAATGAACCCCCGAAAAATGCTCATTTATAACACAGCTGTAGATCAGGGACTAGTTGTGAAGAGGCAAAGAAATCATCCCGCCTAAGCCTAATGTGATCCGACGGCCGGTGATTAGGCGTCGCGTGGATGCCCACGATGATGGTCTTCACTCAGAAAATCCAATTCAGAGCAATGAAGGCAGTTCCTTTATGGCACGAGTCCAGCAGGCCCAGTCCTGCTGTTTCAATAAAGTCTGTTAATTCAGCTCCGCTTTCAAGTCTTTAGGTGTGGACAAAATCCATTTTCAGAGTCGCAGCCTAAGCCTGGCTGAGAGAGAAAGAGGTAGATGGGTCCATCAGTCCTGCCAGGCTGGTTCTGCCATTTGATCTCAGGGGTGCTCGCCGACCCTTAATGATGTCCCAAAGAGGAGAGCCTCTTGACAAAGGGTCACCCAGTCCTGTTTGCTCGGTTTCCCAGTGCACTGGAGGCTAAGTAATGAGACTTCTGTTACTTAAACGGCCAATGTTAGAGACCAAATATAACATTCTCTAACAGTCCCCATACTCAAGCCTCCTTTCTTTTGCAAATTAGCGCAAATAGTTGCCTGTTCCCATGGAAAGGGAGAAGAACTGGTGTCTTTAAGCAGAGTTACACATTTGAAACACTATCTACATTGCAGAGGTTGCATCTATAAAAAAAATGAATACTGTGAAATAATAAATTTAAATGTTTTTGATGCTGCAGGATAACCACTGTTGGTTCTTTAAAGGATGGTTCCTTGTATGACTGAAATTAGAGAACACATTTTGTTTCAGACATTGTTTAAAGAATTTTGGAAGAATTAAGTGTACACAGTTTTCACACAACTCCTCAAAAGTAGGACTATGGATTTAAAAAAAATAGTTATCAAGAGTTATCAACACACCTTTGGAATGAAACTGATCCGAGGTCTGTCCACCATCCAGTGTATCATCAGTCTTTGCAAATTCTCTATGAAAAAGACCCACTGTTAAAAACAAAGGTGACTAAAACAGTTCTTTCCACATATGTTTTTGGATATCTGTGGCTTCGTAAAACGAGACTTTTTCACAAAATAAATGAATGTAGATACATTTTTTAAAGAGGTTTTGTGGATAAACATTTTTAAAGAGGTTTAAGAAAATTCATAAAAATTCTTTGGAGGAATTGTACTTTTACAGTGGCGCAGAACATTTATGCAAACTACTTCATACCTATAATAGTTTCTCATGCAAAGAGTTTCTTTAGTGTGTTTTCCTTTTAATGCAAGAGATTTCTTCTAAACTTTACAGCTAGTCAAGAAAACATTTGGCCTTTCTGCAGAGGTTGAATTTAAGGAACTTTGGAATTATTATTTCATTTTCAAAGGTATCTCCCCAGCCACACCAGTTAAATAACCCGAGGGACATCCTCTGTTTAGACAAAATCATTTCTTAAGGGTTCAAGGCCAGAGCTTAATTAGATTCAGGAGAAAGACCTCTGGCATATCTGCCCACCAAAGTGACCACAGAAGACCCAGAGTCCACCCTGGACTTGGCAGCATGTGTATAGTAAGTGGGTCATTCAGGACTAGGCTTTGTTCCTAAGCCAGCCGGTCATGGTAATATGATAGGATATGAAATATGGATATAAGCGTGACCTGGTTATGCTCTGCACAGTTTCCTGCATGCGTGAGTGTGTGCATGTGTGTGTGTGTGTACGTGAGTGAGTGAGTGAGTGTATGGTGATTTAAGAGAGCAGCTCATTTCGTCTTCTGTCTCTATTAAACCTTTGAGTGGGACTCAGCTGATAAGGGAGCCTCTGTCTGGAGGATATTTATTCAGAGTAATCAAAAAGGTGTGAGATGACGGCGGGTGTGCAGAATGTCAGATAGGAAAGTGTCTACGAAGTGGGAAAGGGTCTTTTCTGGCCCCCCCCCCCCCCATCACACACACACACACACACACACACACACACACAAACACACACACATACACACACACAAAAATGTACATTAAATTTGATTAATAAACAGTTATCAGTCAGTTAGCTGAACTGTTATTATCAGAAGTTAAGATCTCTCTCTCTCGTTCTCTCTCTCTTTCTCTCTCTCATTATCTCTCTCACCTCCTCTCTCTATCTTTCCCTCACTCTCTCTTTCTCTCAAACTGTCCTCTCTCTCTCTCTCTCTCTCTCTCTCTCTCTTTCTTTCTCTCTCTCTCTCTCACCTTATCCTCTCTCTCTCCCTCTCTCTCTCTCTCTTTCTCTTTCTTTCTCTATTTCTCTCACCTCATTCTCTCTCTCCCTCTCTCTCTCTCACTGTCTCTCCCTTTTGTCTGTCTGACTTTTCTGTTTTCCTGGCAGCAGGATAAACATGATGTGCACATTCCTGTCACTGCCATGGAGACGCTGAGAAAGCACAGCTGGACAGAAGAATATGAGGTAATCCTGAGATCCTGGGCCCTGGAGGCTGCTGGGTAAATATTGATTTTAAATAAGGAATAAAATAAAGGGGGAAAAGGCAGCAAAGTAACAATGACAGTCCCTTCTGAAACAGTAAGCACTTAGAACTTTCACAGGCAACCGGTAAAGTGGAGATACAGCGAGGCGGGTAAAATGGGTTTTTCCAGTACTCATGCTGGTGCATTGTTTGATGTAACAAAGCTTCTTGAGGCACAACCTTGTGTGAGATATCCACTTTATTAATAGAGATGTGGGAGTGTGAAAATCCATTAAATGAATTTAGGAAGAGCCCTTAGGTTAGTATAGAACCTGTACATTTTGTGAAGGGTTTCTCACTATTTAAAAGGTCCTTCAGGTTCACATTCTCTGATTTTGAGTTCTTTAAGAAATCAAAATCACTTCTTCTGAGGCATCACTTTACAAGTTACAATTTTTTCTGAAGAGAGTTGGTTCCAGTGCATAAAGGAGCTCTTTGGAATGATTCCATAGAAGAACCAAGGTCTGATTCCTAAAGAATCTTTCTTTTTATCTTTTTAAAAGAAGTGACCTTTTGTAAATTATGTACACTTACAACAAAAAAAGGACTGTTTAGTAATATGAAACCAATTTTTTTTGCAAATATATGTGTACAAACTAATACCATTATGTTGGTAATCCTCAACAATTTGAATGAATGATACAGTAATGATTCCAGTAATGCTGACAATTCATTTATAATAAAAGGATCACAGGCAATGCCTCGTATCTAAAAAGTGACCAAATCTCAATACATAAAATACATGACAGCAAATTAATGACTACAATGTACATTATATCGTGTAATGTCTCCCTGATTTTCCTAAAAACTTAATATATTGATTAACATAAAACATCTTCTGCCATCATTTAGTATTAATATTTCTGATAGTTATATAAAAAAAACAGTCCTTCTTATTTCAAAAATATTTCAGAAATGTAGCTGGTAGGTCTTTTTAGGGGATGGATTAATGCATTTGTTTGACAAGTGGATTGACATGGCTTTGTAAATGACACATTTAATAATAAACAAAAAACATTCATGGTCAAAATGATCAGACAGTGGCAATCCCTGTGGGGAGTCTTTGTGCAACTCTGGCAACTCTGGGTGTTTGGACACAGCAAAACTAGATTTTCCTCTTATACTTTTTAATAAATTACTAGTTTGACAACATCATTGATGTCGATATCTCAGCTGCCCTAGGGGCATAATGTCTGATTATGAACAGAACTGTGGTTGATTAATGTTTTAAGAAAAGTTAAAGACTGCTTACACTTCAGGTTATTGTTTTGGGGGCAGTTAGTGGCCTGGTGGTTAGGTTTGGCCCCTGCTATTGAAAGGTCATGGGTTTGAATCCCAGCACTTCCAGTGGCACCACTGAGGTACACATGAGGAAGGCACCGTCCCCACACACTGCTCCCCGGGCGATGTGTTCCTGGCTGCCTGCTGCCTCTCTTGGTGAATAACATAATTGTAGAACAGCATACAGCTTATAGCAGAAAGGCAAGAGAAGCTAACATTTGGCAAGAACAGGAATAATTAACATCTAGTTGTTACTAATGTGTTATCCATGCCCTCTGAAACCTGATGCAAGCTGAGTAGATTAGCAGAAAGCTAACAGGCTACTGATCCTATAATAAAACCCAGACTGCTAGTTCATGGCTTTACAAAAGGAATTCCTTCCAAATTAAAACATACAAGGCAAAGAATATGTTACTTGCAAATTTGTTTTGAGTCTCAAATCTCTATATTCAAACTAGAGGTAAAATCAGATTCAAAAATAGCATAAAGCAATGGCCTCATTAGCTCGCCCCTTGTAGAGCACTACAGCAGAAAGTAGCACAGGTTTTTTGGGTGAATTATTGTGTCTCAGTAAATGTTGCCATGCAACATCAAATACTTTTATTTTGACGTTTATTTAAAAAAAATATTTTATGACTTTTCCTGACTCTTACTGTGAATTTAAAGTCATATAGAGTATAAATGAGTTTTCTTTCCACATTTCTGTTAGGGCTGGGTTTGTGGGACTTTTATTTTGAAATAAATAGATGTTTGTGTCTTGTGTCACTGTGTCACCTGTTCTGTGTAATAGTTTAAGTGATTGGGCTTTATGACTGGCTCTTGTCCTTGAGTGTTTGTATATTAGTTCTTTGAGTTGGAGTTTCAGTTGCGGATCAACCCTCACACTACCCTGGTGTTTCCTGCACAAAACCCTTTCCTCTTGAATGTACTTTTTTCAGTTAGGCCCTTGTGCCTTTTTGCTTTGTTTTTGGTACAGTCTGTGTCTGCAATTGCACCTCGCCTCACTTCCCTGGGCATCCCTAGGTGTCAATTTCATTCATATTTGAGTGTTGAAAGAATTTCACATTTTGCCTGTTGACACAGTATTGAGTTTTTTCATACATAAATGTCATGATAATTGTAATAAACATTAAAAACATTTACAAAGGTTTCTTCCATTAGGCATCAGTCTATATAACGGTGTCTGCACAGCAGTGAAATTACATAAAAATGGACTAAAATATGCTTTACAACAACTGACGGTAAATGTTTAAAAATATTTATGTCGGTTTACGTCAGTTATCATGACAGATTTACACAGTTCTCATGAAGTCTTAGGAATATTGGTCAAGTGTTACCAAGGTTTACATTATTTTCTCCCTAGAGTTAAAGAGTCTAGAACACTTCAGGAACTTTCAATTGCATCCTACATGCTCCTAACTGATAAGTGACCCAAGTGATGAACTGACTTAATTTATTTTCCTAAAAAAAGACAATGCCATTAAAGTGTTTCCTTACATTTGTGGTACTAATTAGGTTATTATTATATATCGTATTCATCTGAAAGATACCGTGCATTCCCTTTATTCTGCTCCGAAAGAAGGGAGAAAGAAAAGGCGTTTTCTTGAGTGGGTGTTGTCTCACAAGGGATCAAACTCAAATCGCACATCATGGAAACACACTTTAGAGTTATTAAACTGCCAGAGTCCCTCCAGGAGGCGGGGGTGAAGGCAGAACACGCCGCCCCAGCCAGATCCACCGCTTTTTTGGCCTGGGGTCTTTGGAAGCGGTCCTCAGATAAGACTGGCCTTTGCACAGTAAAATAGCCATCCATTTCCTTAGCCCCCCCCCTTCCCTCCCTGCATCTGAGGCGAGGATCATTTCCTCTCACTTTGTTGTGCAAGATCTGTGGATAAAGTCTTAAAGTAAGGAAAAAAAATATCATAAGGTCATTACTCGACTCAACAGAATACAAAACAAACAGGCCCTTAATTGTGGCCCGGGAGAAAGATCATGGCCCCGATGAACGTGAACACTGAGAACTACATCTTGGAGTAGAGAGCAAGGTGAAGTGGTCCACACACTGGGGGGAGGCAGATCTGGGAGCAGACTGAGTGTGAAGGAGGATACTGGGGACCTTTAGAGTCAGTGGGGCCCTCCCACCACTAAAGTTCAAGAACATTACTACAGCCAACGGATTGAAACGTAGCACATAAACAAAACAAAAAAAACTGTGTTAAGCATTTCATTCAAGTAAGCTGCCATTTATTCAATGCTAAAACAAACAAAAATTTCTGCCACAATCTTGGAATGTCTTTCCTCACTGTATCTGCAAACCTTAATAACACACAGAGGGACCCTTTAAATGCTCTTAATGATGTAACAACTGACGTGCCTTCACAAAATGCCCGTTTGGTCCTTCTGTTGTAACAGCATTTATCAGGAATTTAACTAGAAAAAAAAATAGTGACAGATTTTAAAATGATGGTCGGTGAAAAGCCAAATTTAGATAATTTCCCCCTGAACCCCAGCTGGTCAGCCAAGACATATTTGGTGTATGATTCTGTTTTTAACTAGCTCTACTATGATAGATGCATGTCATATTCAGTTGTATGCAAAAGTTTGTGCGCCCTTGGTCACATGGGTTGTTTTGCGTTTAAAAACCCTCTGCGGACAAAATCCACATTTAACTCACTGGAGTGGTAATGGCAGGAAAAACATGCGAAGGTTATAGCACAAACCCTCTATGAACATAAATTAAATTATATTTTATATTGTTTCAAACTGTTCAATACAGCAAATAAACAGAAAGCATGCATCTAGATATGCAAAACAGCAAATTTATATTTGTTCTCCATAGATAACACAATGAATTATTTTCAAAGTTAGTCAAATTTGTTTTTGGAAGGGGGTGTCCACTTGCATATGGCTGTATGTGTGTGTGTGTATATTAGCACAGCACCACAGATACATTGGGTTGGATTTGAAACTTCTATTTTACTTAGTACTTTCATAACCTCTCCCATTGGATCATGTGCAGCAGTCTTCCCTCAAAGCAACCCCCACTGCCCTCACCCTCTCTATTTCATTCATTTAGTGTGAGAACAAAATACCCTCATTTAGGAGACATCTTATGGTCTACTTACAAAGCAGCAATGCTTAATGTGGTGTATACACAAGGCATAGAAAGAAATCTTTGAATTGCAAACTATAAAACTGTATCTGCAACCTGGTTCCAATGAAGGTGTATGGACACACACACACTCACACACACACACACACACACACACACACACACACACATAAGTGCATATACATACACACAAACACACACACACACACACATGCAGATGGGCACACACACACACACACATGCACACACACAAACACACATACACACACACACAAACACACACATACAGATACGCACATGCACACAAACACACAGGCACACAGACATACACACACAGACACACAAACACACACAAACATACACACACATATAAAGGCTTTGATCTAAGAGAGGCTATCTCAAATACATAACGTGTTCCCAGTCCTGGAATGTACTGTGATTTACCTAATATTCTGCACATGGTTGAGTGATATGCAATCCCGAAGATTTATGCGTGCAGTGTAGATTTCGGAAAGATGGAGCTGCCCCTCGCTTCATGCTCTTTCTCGGGGCAGTGGTGGAATTTCCTGTGCCTGCTGGTGCAGTGAGGGATGGGGTGGGTGGGCTTCAGAGCGTCCCCGAGGCACGGCCATTACGTCCTTTCAAAGTTTATGCTAAAGCAATTAGGCCTGCTATTACATTCACTGAGCACTGAATTTATGGCTAAAGTACTGCACTAGCAGTTTACACAGCATAAATACCTGCTTATTTCTCACTTTCGCGAGGGTTGAGGCTGTGATGCCAAAAAATGGAAAACTGTCGACAGCATGGTAACAGCAGAACCTGCGATAAATGTATCATGGTCGTAAAATGTCATTCATTTCCCAAACCTAAAACACTGGTCTACTATTCAGTAACCTCATTACATTTAAGGCTTATTATTCAGTAATTACATGGAAAACAATGTAAAATGGCAGGAGGTCTGCTTAGGATTCTGATTAGAGAATCTTGGGAAGTTAAGGGGTTAATACAAATGGCCGGTAAGTTCTAGTTTCTGTTTCTCACTCATTACTTGGGATAACTCAGCCAACTTGCCTTGTTTTCCATGTGAATTCTCAAAAGCAAGCCTAAGGAGCCAATAAATCTGGGAATTCATGGTTAATAGTCACCATATCACAGAAAAAACACATGTTCATATATTTTTTAAATAAGTAAATGTAGCAAATGTGAAAATTGTTCAAGTTTTTAAATGTACCATTCACTCCCCAGTCCATACAGTGCTTAAATGGAAATTCAGCTGCAAAAAAAACATTTTCATGACGTTAGGAAAAACAGCATATTTACATTTATCTACCTATTCAGCCTGCAATCGTTTAGACACGCCCATTCATACTGAAGTTAATAAGAGTTACTTCAGCCTGAACTGTTTTTTGAATGAAGCAACAGATCAGAAAATAAATTATTATCGTTTTGGTACATAAAACCATACAAGGGACCAGAGAAATAAAACGCAGGACAAATGCACAATATGACAGGCTATAACTGTTTCATTTGTCATTCTCTGTCTACTGGCTCTGACGCAATGTGAATGAAAGATGAAAGTATAAGTTGGTTTTCTATGAAATGGGCCTTTTAACAGTCACGAATAACCTTGAATTCCCAATGTATTCCCAGATGTATTGCATCCTTAGTCTTATTATTCAGAATTAACTTGGAAAACGGCTGTTTTTCTGAACAGTTTATGAGCCAAGAATGGAAATTAGAACCCACAGGCCATTCGGGTTAACCCCTTACATGGTCAAGAGCTCTGGTGGGTGCAAACATCCTTTAATGTTTGGGGTCCTTTTTGACCCCATTCAGTGTTTAATGCCTCTAAATTAATAATTGACATCATTTTTTATTTCATGTTAAATGAATTTTCTTAATTTAACAGCGACAACTGTGTAAAGCCAAAATAACACGGTGGTATGTTTTCAGTGCCCTGAACACATTTTGTATGCATTTATGTTGTTTGGGGTCAGTTTGACACCAGCTGGCTTTTCAGCTGGATAAAACATATACGAAGTGTCATTTTACACAAATATATTTTGGTTGTTTTGGATGATACTGGGGGGTGCTGTAACCAAATCTAATCATACCTGTAGTGTGAGACACATGAAACTTTTATAATTTTTTTCTAATATTTTTTCTTCAGAAATGTATCAAGTATTCAAGAAACTTTGACCGTGAGGTTTAAGAATATCTCAATCAGTTTACATTGTTTTCTATGCAGTTACTGAATAATAAGCTTGTTGATGCTAATGGGAAGTGCTTCCCTTTTACCAATCATCTATACCCTAAAGCATGTTCTTGAGAATATATTGACTACAATGCATAGTGACCATGTTTGTCTTAAGTAAAATAAGTCTGTAATTATTGTTATATCTTCCGGCAACTATTTAAAAGTCCATCTTTTGTTCTGTGTTCTGCATGATTAAATCCTTGAGATGTAAACAAAGTCATGCAGAGTGTTTTTTTTTCTCATATCTAGGATCTTTTCAGCCCCAATGCAAAAGCAATTTGGTGTACCCCCCCCCCCCACCCCCACCCCCACTTACGCAAATTACTTTGCTTATTTTAAAAAATGTGGTTTTCTTGTTTTCTCACTATTGCTATGCTCTCAAGCTGTGGTTTTCAGTGCATATCACTTCACCCACCATTGTCTAAGACTACCTATTTGAACGGGCACAACAATTATATGTCACATTAAATTTTCTTACAAACATTATTTGAATGAAATGATTAATTTTGAAAAAGAAGAAGATAAATAGACAGCAGATATTTAGTACTATATTCATCATAATATATACGTCTTTTTTGGACCCCACCAGAACAATGGAACCTAATTTGGACGGACCCCCAAGACCCCCTGGCAGAAGTTATGCCAATGGGTAATGAACCAGGAGTATCAGTGTCAACGAAACACAATCTTTATATTTAAAAACCAAACCACTGAACCTACATGTACGCCACAACCTAGAACACCCTGCATGTACACTATATAGACAAAAATATTGGGACGCCTGACAATTACACCAACAAGGACTATACTTTCAAATCCACAGACATTAATTTGGAGCTGGTTCCCCTTTGCAGCTATAACAGCTTCCACTCTTCTCAAAAGGCTTTCCACAAGACTCTGGAGTTGGATGAGAAGGTCTGGGTCACAATCTCCGTTCCAGTTCCAAAAGTGCTGGATGGGGTTTAGGTTAGGACTCTGTGTGGACCAGTCAAGTTCTTCCACACTGAACTCCTCCAGCCACGACTTTATGGAGCTCACTTTGTGCACTGGGACACAGTCCTGCTGGAACAGAAAATGTTCAACTGGGTCCAGAGAGTTGGTGTTGTCCAGAATGTCTTGGTCTGCTGAAGCATCAAGACTGGCCTTCACTGAAAGTAAGAGACCACCTGAATTCAGTAACTGAGAGGTGTAAAGGGAGAATTCGTCAGGTGCCCTTATCCAGAGCAACTTTCGATCACTAATCACAGGGACAGCCCCCTGGAGCAACTATGAGTTGTATCTTGCAACGGACAGAAAAAAAAAATAGAACAGGAGGACAGACAGTCGATCTGAGAGAATTCCTGGGCAGACAAAGATCCAATTAGTGATATTAAGCAAAAAAAACAAGATCAAACAATCTTCAAAAGAAAGTACAATATATTTTCAGCTTTGCCTATGTAGTGGGACAGTATAAAAACTTTATTCTGTTATCCACAAGCTACATAACGCAAATGGCCAAGTCTCAGTCTTTACTTCCCTCTGTCTTCTCTCTCTCTCTCTCTCTCTCTCTCTCTCTCTCTCACTACATCCTTCTCCTCCTTTGTCTGGACTTTGTCAGACCAAATTTTCAATAAGCATGTTTGGTACAATTTGCCTCCTTTTACTTTTACTATGCTTTTTATTCTTTTTCTTCCAGGGGTGGAGAACAGATGGCCATTATTGACACACTAATCAAACCTGGTAAATATCTGCTCTGAATAAGAAGACTTTGGACTGTTAAATGACATAGCTATACAGGAATCCACCCTTCCAGGAATGGAGCTCCCTCCACTGGTTTATGCTCGTGGACAGTGACACAACACAGTACCACATAAAAAAATAAAAAAATAACTCATAAAAAAAAGTGGCTCTCCGAAATTAATTTCAAATTGTGATGGACCTTATTTAAAATGGTAAATCAAACGTAAAATTCAGCAGGTTATCCGTTTTTAGATGTGGAATTATATGACTATGGAAATCAAACAAGTCCTCTCCACTGTGTTGCACTGTCCTTATTCCTCTTTGCTGCTGGTTTTGTGCTTCTTTCAGTAGCAGATCTGTGATTCCAACAAGCGTGCCAGTTCGCTGGCCAGGGTGTTACTTGCGAGTGTTTCTGAGGAGCTGGCAATAACAAAGCAGCACTACATTTGTGGTATTTTGAGTTCTGGTCAGGCTTGGAGATTTCAGGCTCTGATTTGGACCAGTTTTGCTCTGTTAATTTCTAGAGAGCACAGATAGTTTGCTCAGATTGAACAGTCTTCTTCTTTTTTCTCTTTTTTTCACAACTCACATGCCACTCACCCTGTGTTCACTGAGAACCCATTTATTTAACATTTGAAAAGGCCAGGAGCTGCTGGCAGGTTCGAATATCTATTACTCCCTTCAATAACAGACAGATTGCATTGTGGTCCATGTAGTTGCTGAATAATAATAAACCTTAGGAATCCTGTCTGGGATTTTAAAAGGCTGAAAAACTGAAACATTCTTCTTATTCACAGAAAACCTGCCGTATATGGTTCTTTAAGCAAAGGGCTCCACGTAGCACCAGAGGGTTCCTCAATTGTAGTAAATCACAAAACATTTTAGTGAAGACCATATTAATCATTACAAGCTGTATAATTCATCCTACCCCTTTGAAACTACAGAACTACACACAGCACTTAAGACAGCCGAACCCATAAACATGGATCCTGTGGTGAAATTTCAAGGCATAAATCAATCTAAACGAAACATCAGTTTACTGACAAAAACGTTCATGATTTAAACATTTCTGCAGTTACATATGCATTAGAAATGCTGTAATGATATAACAAATAGCTTTTTTCTTAAAAGTGTAGCGCAGTAGACGTGATGGTTGCCAAAAAATGTCAGGAAAAAAAATGCAGATCTTTGATACTACCCACTTTGTTACTTTCCCCCAATCTACGTGTGTGGGTGTGTGTGTGTGTGCTTGTGTGTGCATATGTGTGTGTATTGGGTGGTGTAAGTGGTGTGGGCGTTAGTTTGATTGCAATGAGGTGGTAAATGGCTCTGAAACAGTCATGAGTCACAGCCTGTGCCCTTAAATTTGCCAAAGAAAAATAAACCAATCCAATATTTGATCCCATCCACCTAACCTTTCCTGACTTTTCCAAAAACACACATACTGTATGCCGCTGAAAGTTCCTGCCTCTACACACAAACGTCTGGCCGACGCGAGCAAACCTCACACAAGTCAGGAATTATGACTTGAGGGGAGCGAGACACTCCTCCAGAGCGAGCGAGGCTTGCTTTAGTCCTCGGGGAGAGGGATGATGGTGGAATATGAGGACAGCGAGAGAGAGAGAGAAGTCAAGGAGAGGAGAATTACAGCTGAGCAGGGAGAGGGAGATTGAGAACAGAGGGAGGGGAGCGGTGTGAGGGATGAAGGAGAGGGAGGTAGAGGTGTAGACACTTTTTTGTTACAGGGCAGGAGTGACCCCGCTCTCTAGAGACAGAAGAATGTAGTTATGAGTATTTCCGGGCCAGAGAGAGACACAGATAGAGAGAGAGAGAGAGAGAGAGAGAGAGAGAGAGAGAGAGAGAGAGAGAGAGAGAGAGAGAGAGAGA
>JBBMFX010000134.1:2770609-2787103 GCA_037832545.1 Rhabdalestes septentrionalis | reverse complement strand
TGGAAAGGCACTATATAAATAAGAAGTATTATTATTATTATTATTATTATTATTATTATTATTATTATTATTATTATACAAAACAGCACATAGCTCTACATAACAACACAGAGTTCTACAAAACAGGGCTGTACAGAACAGCACATAGTTCTACAAAACAGCACATAGTTCTACAAAACAGCACAGAGTTCTACAAATCAACACAGAGTTCTACAAATCAACACAGAGTTCTACAGAACAACATAAAGTTCTACAAAGCAACACAGAGTTCTATAAAACAACACAGATTTCTACAAAACGTCTTTGCTTTGTAGTACTCTGTGTTGTTTTGTAGAACTTTATGTTGTTCTGTAGAACTCTGTGTTGATTTGTAAAACAGCCCAGGCCTGCCCATCACTCACCCAGCCATGGCTGAAATATTAATCAGAATCTTGTGGGTTTGTGTGCTGTTTTGGTGATGGAAAGCCTCACCACAGCGTGGGCTCTTTCATTTGTGTGCCACTCTAGCCCAGTCCAAGTAGGTCTCCAGTGTACAGGATTGCACCGGCCTGGCCTTGCCAGAAAATACCAAACAGCAGCCTGTAAGTTCCTCTGTGCTCATCTGGGCCACCGTTCAGGTCTGGCTGCCTTCTCATTTTCAGACAGGAGTGAGCGTCGGTTAGCAGAGGCCACGATTGATCATTTTCGCTGGGCCTTGGTGGCTTGGAGAAAAACAAACAGCCAAAGGAGGGTATTTTCAGAGCTTTAAATGGCCCATATAAAATGGTGGCTTACCACAGTTTGAAGGATTCCGGTGTGCTTCAGGCCAGTTCGGCAGTCCTCAAGCGAGTCAACATTTGTGGCAATTAATTCAACCAACGCAAAACCGAGACAATTAACTGTGAACTATGGCACAAATATGAGGGAGCTGTTTACCTTTTGGCACCCCAGGTGAGCACTCGGGTGTCACCTCTGTAAATCCTTTATGGCTCTGCGCTCTGGTGTTTTTATAACACGCAGGCAACTGTTCCTATAAACTTTTTTTCATTGGAGCTTATTTGCCGTGTAAGCCAGCAGGATATGATGCCTTCTCTGTGTCTGGTGGCAGGGGTGTGTTTTTGCCGCCCCTGTTTATTTGTTTGTGGTGCTTTTGTGACCTGTAGTGCATGCGGCAGTCTGAGGGTTCGGAGGCCTTTTGGCCAGGTGACTTCCTGCGACTGAGCTTGGTGAACGGTCGGAAGTTTTGCCCCGGGACGTCTCCTCCAGCCTCGCTCGCTGCTCGCTGCACAGGTGGAGGACCTGATTCTGACCCACGGCCCCATGCTCTGTAAAATACTCGCTCCACCGTGAGACGCGGCATTTAGGAGCAGGGCCAAGAAAAGGTATTAGAAGTGAGGAGGCAAGTTTTTCCACTATAAATTCAGGAGGGCTGAGGCAAGGGTTTATATGGGGAGGCCAGAACACATTGAGAGGGAGAGAGAGAAAGAGAGAGTGAGAAAGAAAGCACAAACTCCAGCGATGTGAGCTCAATTGAGTGCCTACCAGGGACCACAAGCTGTAGGACGGCACTTAAAGATGAAAGACACCTTACCAAAAGGATCCTAGAATAACTAGCCCTATAAAAGAGACCTACACAGGTCTGTTACAGCCTTCAGTGTGGGGCTCAAGCTGTTGGCCAACTCTTCATTCTTTTAAACGTATAGTTCAACAAAAAGGCAAATTTGCCGAAATCAAACCAACCCAGACATCTTTGGGTCTCAGGTTTGCTTTTGAAATTCTTTTTATTTATATTCTGCTAAATATGTTCGATTTAACCCTCTGGCCCTCCTCATTTTTGCTACCCTTTCAGTGTCCTCTTGTCCAAAAATGCTTTTTTGCTATTTTTACTGCATAAAGTGTTGAATTAACATCAGTCCTTATTAAAAGTATAAAATGTCCATTCTTTTTTTTTTTTTATCCTTCAACTACCAGTTTGTTTGCACTATGCACTTGTTAGAAAACAAACTCAAAAGTGTAAATGTTCTATATTCTCAATGCTGCTGGATTTTCTTGTGTTACTAATAGTACAGTCTGAGATCTGGAACTGATTAACAACAACACTGATTATTAGGCATTGGTTATTTTTTACAGGGAAACCAAAGTTGATCAAACTCACACTCAGTGTCTTTGTGGACAAAAATGGCCACCTCCTGTTTGCACTACCAAAATATTATAAAATTAATATATATTAAACTATTTTTCAGCTTTCACCAACGTGATTTCTTAAATTAGCATCAGTCCTCGTCATGAAAAATTCATAAAAATTAAGAATTTTAAATGATCAAATTCTTAAACATAAAGGTGCTTCTATAAGAATGGATGGCTCTTTAAAGATTTACCTAATGAGAGGTTTGTGTGTGTAGAAACTTGTTGAAATGTAAAGAACCTCCACATAAAAGTTTCCATGCAAATCAATAGTTTGTCCTAATATTGTTTGATTCTTTTTGGGAGCGCAGCTCAAGGTAATAGTAGTAATTTTTTAGTTTAGATATTGATGGAGGCTTGGACATGTTCTATAGCCCCTTTCTAGATTCAGCAATAAAACAATGACAGGAGCTGTCTAGGAAACCACTAGTTACTATGAATGTCTTCTTATGAAGCAAATTTAAACGATACTGCACTTATATATTTATTCTCTATATACTTCATGCAGTATTTTATCCCCAGCATGTCTCATTCAATCAGACCTCCCCAAACTGCAGACAGGAGGTCATGGACTTTAAGTCATTGCCAAAATATAGATCACAACTAAAATGCACACACAATAACAGACACACCGTGTGAATCAGCCTATAAACCACCACCATCTTAGTAAACTCTGACTGAAGAGCAAATTTCCAAAATTCACTCAGTCCATAAACATGTTTTTCCAGAAAAAACGCATTTTACTTGTTTTATCTATTGTAAAATTATTCTTATCGGAAATAATTTAATTATTGAGATTTTACAGTTACTTGCCATTTTTCATTGCCTGTTATAAAGTGCAACTCCTGCACACACATTCGTTTGGGCAAATTTGTAAAAAAAAATAAAATGAAAACAAGTTTACATAAATTGATAATCAACTTCACTGAATTATGTGTAAGTTCAATATTTATATACTACTATTGAGTTCGTTTTGGAAATTCACCTAATCTTGTAATGTGTATTATGCAGGACTGAGTGAGTTTTGGTCGGTTATAATATTGAACATAATGAGTAAAACTATGCCAATTGTAATGTTACCTAAAAAATAAAAAAAAATGGACTGAGCGAGTTTTGGAAATTTGCTCCTTAATTGTTCTCGACACGGTTTGAAGGCGCTATTGTTTATAGGCCAGCCCAGCAGTGTTCTAGTAATTTAACAACAAGCAAAATAATCTAGATGTCAAAGATGCAACATGATTTTGATGTCTATTTTTTTTCGAATAGGAGCCACTAACCCATTTATACCAACCGGCACTGAATAACAGCACACCACTGATCGACCAAACACTGCATAGAACTAGTGCAAAGCACATAAAATAGTCAATATTCGATACCACTTCTTAAAGTGCTAAAACAGTTTCTGCATTATCATTATGAGGCCCAGCACACAAAAACACACCCTAGCACAAGTGTGAGTGACTGACTGAGCATAAGGTGATAATGCATTAGATGGATGGGGTGAGGGTGAGGGTTAGAGACGGAGACGAGAGCCGAGAGGCGGAACCACTCACTTTACAGGAGCATAGGAGATCTGCTGGGGTTATTATTCACACACACACACACACACACACACACACACACACACACACACACACGCACACACACCCAGAGGACATCAGAAAGTCTGCACCTGCAGGTCTGGCCCCTCTGTGGGCGTCTGCTGTTGTAATTATGGGTGCTGTGAGGTCAGCGGGTGTCTCCAAGGCTGCATGCCTACTGCTGGTCACATTCCACAATTCTGCCCCAAGATCCATTCTCAAAATACACACAGATGCATCGAAACCACCACTGATGAATGCAAAACTCATACACTGCAACACAAAACCAACAGCATGAAGCAACGCCGGTCAGTGAAATGACTGTCAGGGTGAAACTGTAATTCTTTGTATGGCTTTGACTATTACAAAACTCTCTAACAAATACAAAGACTCTACATATATTATCAGCGAGGAAATCCTATGAATCCATCACAACACTGAACAAAACCACAGCTCCAAAAACAAAAACTCTCCAAAAGGAATGAGGCGGAGAATCCGCAAAATCCATCTTGTGCCGAACTTCGGTCGGCTTTTCACCACCCCACAGCACACACACAAGATCTCAGCTGGGAGGAAAATGCAGCAGTGTGTGTGTAGTCTATGGCCTCTTAAAAAATGCCAAGTTTATTCTTGGTAATATACTTTAGTGGACCTGTAATGGACACAGAGCTTATGAAGTACTACACAGCAACTGACTGCTATTACTACTAGTATTTCTACTGTTATACATAATACTACTGTTACAATGTCACATACTCCATAAAGTGTAGATGAAAATTTACTATTTTCATTCATTTTCAAGGTATTTTATATCAACGATCTAAACAAAGAACACAACATCCCAGCGATGAGACAGATTAGATAGATATCAAGAGCATTTGAAAAGGCAGTTTTTTTGAAGTCTGCTTCCTATGTTGATTCAATGTAATCTGCAGCCTGTTTTGAGGAAGTGAGCCCCTTGGAGCAAACTAGGCTGACAAAATGTGATGTATTCTTCATGCTTGATTCAAATGGGCACATACTTTCCATAGGAACTGAATGTATTGTATCATCACATGTACTTTAATTCACATTGTTGCAATAACTGGTGATGGGAAATTTGTGGAAATTGGGCATCCATTTCATTTGAGTAAATGTAATATGTACGTTTTTGTAGCGTGGGACAAATGTTCAGCCCACTGTCCCTGGCTTTAGAGGTAATCTGTGATTCTACTGGAATGTCCAAAATATATTAGAAGAATTAAAAATGACAGCCTCCAAAGTGATTAAATTGGGATGTAAACAAAAGAAATCTTTGAAGTTTTGAAAGAGGAGTAAACATCTTGAACATAAGAGCAGAGGGACAATGGTCACAGGACGTCATTTTACATTTGAGGTGTCCATACATACCAAACTTGAGGTTTAGTGGGTGTGTTGGAGCAGGGAAACCACAAAACTGTCTGGGACCGCAGCCCTCCGGGACAAGAGCCTGTTTGACCCCGGTGCGAGGGTCTCCCAGGACCCTCTCAGGACATCTCTCAGCACGCCAGCCCAATCCTCGGCTTGCATTACAGACTTGGAGAGGGCAGCTAAGGGATGTGTTAATGAAGTCTGTCACCAACGTGGAGAGCCACTCATACACACACAAACACCCTGAAAGAGAAAGGCCCGACTGAAAGTGGGTGTTTTGACTCCAAATGTGAAGGCTTACATGTTTTGTTCTAATCAGCTCTCCAAATCCGTGCACATGAGAAAAGTGGATTTACATACAGGCCTGGTGTTGGAAGCAGCATTAAACAAACACAAAGGGCCATTTTAATTGTTTTTTTCTGAAAGATAACCTATAAAGTAATGTGTTAATTCATACAGAACTAAAGTCTTTGAGCAAAAGTGTGCTACAATTGTGAATAACCAGCTAATGGTTCATGAATGAGCTCCTGCTGTTTCTCCTGTAGAGCTTTATTGCAGCTCTAATCACTCAATTGATTCCTCCTTTCAGGTTCTCCCAAAGGCTTCATCAACTCAGTCGTTAGGAGTGCATAAATAATTAGCCTAAGGTACTGTCATCCACAAAGACTGGGGGCATATACATTTGATAGTGACATGAAAACAAAACAGAGGAACAGCTAACGTTCAGAGCTCTACAACCCACCTCTGAAGATAAAATACCTGGAAGGTCTCTAGTCAGTGGCCGCTAGAAGCCACTCTTATTTAAGTTTTGTATTGGGCTTTTAGTTTGACATGGGGTGTGGCCTCATTCCTGTTCCTCGGCTGGCCAGCGATGAGGCATTCTTCAGCAATCAGGGGTTTCACTGTGAGGTTCTAAAGTGGTTGGTTCACCATCACAATAAGCTTGGTTGTGTTTGGGTCTTTTGGTTTTGTTCTTTGAACTCAATTGGCCCTCGAGCCTGGTTTTGTTTGTGTATTGGTTTTGGAATAAAGACAAAGCAAGAATGGAAAGCTGTGTGCTGCTTGGGTGAAACAAATCAGAACGTGACAATACCACAGTGATGGGTGTCACACACATTGTTATGCTTAAATTCATGACAACGAACAGCAACAGCTGGCAATTTTTGCTTATCAGCTTTCCTGCCCACATCAGAAATGTAGACCTGCTTTTCCTACACTGAATTAAAAAGCACATAAATAAGGGCACCAAGTATATTTTTCACATTTATTGTCAATTTTATTCTGCATAATAACCACATAATGTTGTATTGACTGTTGGTGAATTGAGCCCATTGGGAAACTTTGAAACGCACTGCTTGCTACTATGATGTATATTGTGCTGTTTATATACTGCCAAGCTATATTCTCATGCTACTAGCTTCAGTCATTTATACATGCACAGGTATTGGAGGAAAACAAGTCTCAGGTTTATGTGCTGCTGCAGTAAATCATCTCATGAATTAAGGGCCGAACAGCCCTTTGGCCCCGCATACATCAACCAGAGCGGCGAGGAGAGAGACTCAGTGCCCTCGAGAGCAGAGGAATGCTTCTGTTCCCTCACATCACACATAAGGCGTATGTCTCACACACACACACACACACACACACACAGATAAATCCTTTGCTATATGGCCTACTCCTACACTGGTGGGTGTTCAGCGCTCCTGTACTCAGAAATGCACTCAAATGGGTCGAGGTGTTGCTGAAAAGGGGGGATGGCTGTAGCCCCCCAGTCCAACACACCACAGTCATTCAGACGGATTTATCTCATGGCTGATTCAAAAAATTGGTGCATTTACAAGATTCAGATAGATTTACTATTCAAAGTCTTGGCCTTTTCTTTTTCTTTTTTATTTTGGTCTCTCTAATAATACATTGCTGTTTATGTGTTTGGCATCTGTGCATCAAAGTAAATACCTTTTTTAAAAAATGCTAAAAGACTCGAGTGCCGCAGCCATCCAGGCCCTTGACACAATTAAGCTTTGTCTAGACATCTTTAAAACCTCTGAATTCCAGCAGATTAGAAAGCTCAATTAATCTAGCAGAGTTGGCCCAGAGACAGAAGGCTGAGAGAGTGAGAGTGTGTGTGTGTGTGTGTGTGTGTGTGTTAGAGAGAAATAGAGAGAGCGAGAGAGAAGAAAGAGAGAGAGAAAGCACTAAACCTGTGGTTAGGGCCTTGTGTAGGAAAACATCAGCATTAAAATGACATTGGAAGGGAAGGAAAGATCAACAAACCTAGCGCTCACAAAAAAAAGAGGTCATTTGTGATGGACTTGAAAAACAAACTGCCGTCCCTGTCGCTACTTTTTCAAACAGGAAGAAGAATGTTTTTTTTCATCACCCAGCGTGAGCGTGGTGGGTCTTGGTGGGGTTATTTGGATGTGACATGTCGAGCCATTCAAACAAGAGGCAGTTTTGTGGTCTACGAGATGCTGAGGGGCTCGGCCGTGGCAGAAAGGAGGGATGTGAGTAATGCCCCCTTCATCGGTGGTACAGAAACCCCAAGGGACGCAGGCTGGATGTCATAGAGACCAAATAAAGATCTGCTGACTGAGCAGGACGGCCTAGCGGCTGACTGGGGGAAATGACAGGAACACTTAGCAAGCAGGTATACAAACTGCCATCCGCTGTAACAGGATCCCTTTCACCACTTTGATCACATACTTGGCCTGTGTGATTTCAAAAGAAGTGAAAGAAGCCAAATAAACCAAAAAGAAGGCAAAAGACAAACTATAGACAAAAACATTGTTGCCTCTTGCATGCAACCGTACTTGGCAGACTCCTAAACCTATCTATGCTCCACCCACAAATGACATAATTTACATAATAAATCCAGTTAGCCTAACACGGAAGTGCACCACTCATACAATAGATTTTATATAGAAATATTGTTAATACTGTAGGCTTGTGAAAAGTGTTATGCAGAAATTAAACCTTTGCTTGGGTGAACTGTTGGACTGCTAGACTGACAGTATCAGCCATAAATGTTAAAACTCAGGGAAATTGAGAAGAAATGACTTCCATTATAATGCTAATAATTTCTTCCAGTTCTGTCGTGGTCCCAAACTAACAGTAGTTCACACAAACATTCTCTTTGCACTTGTGGGTTACACACAATCATTTAAAGCCTGTGGGAGAAACAGTTATATATTTTGCTCGGACATAGACCTGCTGCTGTTTTTTTTGTTATTGTCCCAATCAGTGACGTTTCACAGAATTCTAAAGGCCTAGAGTAATTTATTTTTCTCGAGAAATAGTCAATCTTAATAATTGCAAATCAAAATGTGACCTGTTGATCACACTATGCTTTCCTAAACATGTTCATTAAGGTGTAAGGTCCTCTGTCCAGGTCCCATAGTATTGTTGCAGTGGGGAGGGCTCACTTGCTCGGATCCACCTAGACACTATGGAATGAAAAATCAGGTGTTTCAAGAACATAAAACCTTTTTTTTAATAAAAATGAATGAAATAAACATATAACTAGGTATCACACTAATGACGATGGTATGAAAAAAAAAAGAGATGGTGTATTTATTTATTTATTTATTTAATGGTATCAGTAGAGTTGATTTTTGTGGAGAAGGAGCTGCTTAATTGTAATGTGACTGATGAGCTGTAATTAACCTTTAGGTTCATATTGTAAATTTTACATCTAAACCTTCAATAGGCTTATAGATCAGTTATTAATCTGAAGACGTATTATTCACTTTAAACTGTTTAGTTATAAGAGAGAGGAATTCAAGTGGGTCTCCATACAAGCTCGTCGAAAGCGACTGAGCTGTGCACTGCGGCAATGTTATTACTGAAATCTTTTTTCATTGGCTCAGGATTTGTGTCTGCTGTGGATTTGTAGTGCCTATGCTCAGACTTTATTAGGCAGCTTAAAGTGCAGTGTTTGTTGTAAAGGGCCTTTCACACACGCCTGCTTACAGCACATTAACGCCCTCTTGTGAATGGGCACCACACAGTGACGGGTGCAGCTTGATGCAGACTCTGATAACAGTTAAATTGCACATTGACAGAAATGAAATGTTTATAGTGTAGCCAGCACTAAACTCACATATAGCTCAGACCCAGTGAAAAGAAAAAAACAAAAAAAAACCAAACCCAAAATAAATGATAGAGGATTTACTATCATCACGTAATTTACGATTTGAAATCTTTAAAATGAGACAGCCCGGCCAAACAAGGCATTTAAAAAGATAAAATCACAAACAAATGGCTGCGGACTGACTTGGGGAGAAAAATGTACGAGTGTGCAAGTCAAAAACAGAGGTGCCAACAGTGCCATAAATTTCCCTTTGAAAATGCCATAAAAAGATTTCATGGATGTCAATAACCCCCAGGAAGGGCCTTTGATATGATTCAATTCCAGCAGTTAAGCCAAGATACAGGCGCACTCTTTGAAGAGGAAGAAATACAGGTCAGGCTGTTAGAACACTTAAGAGTTTTTCCCCCCCTCCCTCTCTCTTTTTTATGGCTTTCCAACACTGGGAGCTCTGGGAAGGCTGGTCAGAAATGCTTACAAATCACTAATTAGGTGGAGGGTGGGTGGTGGGGGGTTAGGGGGCTCTAGGTGGTGGGGAGGGGGCGTGACGGCCGGCCCGGACCTCCACGTCAGAGCCCACGGGCCTTTCCCATAAATCCCTGCTCCTTTCATGTGTGTGGTTCAAAAGCCCGTCCGTCCGGCCTGGAAAGTCTGACACAGGATATGTGACGGGAGCCAGGGCCAATTAGCGCCCATCCCTGCAGCCGGGCCAGGATCGCATGGACACTCTGAGCAAACTCATCCAGAGGAAGAGAGGAAAAGGGAAGAGGAGAAACAGTGAGCGAGTTGGGGCTGCCAGCCTTAAGCTCCGAAGCAAAGCTCTCCCAGATCTCTATCTCTCCTGCAAGTATTTTCCAACAATGACCTCTAAATCATTTTTATTCCTCTCATCTTCCCAAGTTCTCTTAACCATTTATGTCATTTCTGTCTGCACCCGCCAGGCCTATGAAGACTCCAGCCATACATCAGATTTACACAATTACCTCCTTATTCATCTTTCCTGATTAACCGGAATGTGTTTAATGGCTTTTTCTTTCGTTTTTTTGCACTGGAGCTACAAGACATGCAGATTTGTAATTGTCATGGGGCAGATAAAGTACACGTGCTTCGTACTGCATAGACTTATATGGTTTCTGATACAGACACACTATCAAAAAAATCATACAAAAATTTTTTGAAAGACCATTTTTTTACAGAAATAAGAGTTATCTTCAAATAAAAGTTTGGGTTCATTTTTATAGATAACAGCAGGGTGCTCTGTGTCAGAAACCACATAAGTGAGTCAGTTAGAGACTTAACTTTAATGTAATTTGGCGGTCTGCCCTTCCCGTGTAGCTCCAACGCCAAACTAAAGAAGAAAACTTCAGACACCAAATACGTCTTGTTCTATCTTTAAGGCGGCTTGATGTCAAGATTGAAAATCTATGCTTACCTGCTCACCTGCATCCAAAACAGCAGCTTCATTCATTTGAAATGGAGAAAAATGGAGAAACGGAGCTCATAGGATCATTATTTCTTGGACAGATTTCGAATTTGGTAAACCAGCGCATTATTCACAATGCACACTCCGAAAAAACCCCAGTTTTACCTCACCCTTTTGGTTACTGTGGCATGATTTTCAGGAGAGAAAATTGCCCAATTACATGCGCACCTTCCAAAAGCCATATTTTCCGACACAATAAAAACAGCCCATTTGGGCGTGACGGAGGTTATAAATCACGTCGCCCCAGCTCATTAATAATGGCTCCCAAACCTTGAACGCAAGAAAACAACGGTAAACGCCAGAGTGGGACTAGACAACACAGCAAGGGAATGTTTATTAGGAAACGTGTGCTAACAAATGATCAATTATTTCTCCCCAGTGAAAATAAACACGTGAAGCAATGTATTCAAACCAAGGGATGATGTCATTTCCTCCTATCTCCTTGAGGACATCATCTTTATGTAAACTAACATCAAACAGTGCAGCGAATCTTTGAAGGTCCTTGGCACTCAGCATCTATTAATTGCTTGTTTTTGTTTGTGTGTTACCAAATAAAAGCCTCACCGGAGGAATTAAACATGGGATGTATCCAAAACAGTGCCATCTCCATGGAGACCCATGGGGTGGATTGTTCCAGCGGGTATTATGGGCCATAATGTGTTTGGATGTGGAACTGTGGGCCTCTGGGACTAAGCTGTGGTTTCTGCTGAACCCCGGCCCGACCGCTGAGTCAGCAGTTTGCTCCAGGTGAAGCGGCGCAGTGTGGGAGCGAGTGAGCATCACTGCCAACTTCACGATTGCACAGACGTTTAGAAGGTTACATAGATTTTTTTTCCTATGAAATGACGATGCATTGCAGATTCACCTGAAAAACAGCTGTGTCTCATGTCACTGTGATATTTCCCTTATTGAAACTAAGACTGAAAAAGTACAATTGCATCTCCAGGTGAGATTTTTAATGAATTAAGCTATTCACATGATCCACAAACGTAAATAACTATAGTACTTTGATGCAAGATGATGTAGGCCAGGTGTTTACAATATTAAATGAGGAGCTCACGGAGGTATTTTGATAAGATATAAGGAGGGGTTCGAATCCCAGCCTCCTCCACGCACACTTGAACTTGAACTTGAACATTCTAAAACCAGCCCTGCGATCTACTGGGTCCCCACATAGACCAGACTATCAGACTATCATAATATACATTTATTTACTAGATAAGCTTTACTAGATAAGCTGTGCAAGATTCAGGCCACCCAAACTGGACTAGGGTTTTTGTAAGCTTTACACATGTTGAGTGCAACAACAATGATGGCCTATTACATTTCGGTCCTTCATACAGGCGGAAATAATATCAAATGTGGGCGAGACAGTGATTAAAATTTGACGAAGTGATCAAAATGTCCCAAATCATCCTTAGGGTCCTGGGATGACTAGGAATGGGGTTTCCTGATTTAAGACCAACTACAATTGTAAAAGTGTGAATTTGATTCGGCTCATACCTCATCAATTTACCAGCGGGTTTTGTTCTTTTGACCTGCGTGGGACTAAAATAATCACAAAAATAAAACGTGGGAAGAGTTTCCAGGACCAACATCAAAAACTAGTAACAGTCTTGGATTACACTGTGAATTGGTTCCCAGCCTGGTGTTTTTCTTACTTTTACACACTTGATCCAACTTATCAGTTATTTGATAAACCAGACGTGGGAGTTTTAGAACAAAGTAAACACTGAAACATGCACAATGGGGTATTCCATTCCAGGACCTGGGTTGGAGACTACTGACAGTCACTAAAAACAGAAAAAGCGAAAGTATCATCTTTTTTGGTGAACCAATTCCTACTGCAGTTCTTTCATGTTTTGTACATTCGGAAGCTATTATTCATTCATTCTGAATCAGCGTATTAGGAAAATTTACAAAATTATTCTGCCAGGGAGAAAATAGTAGACAGATCTGTCCCCTTTGGCCAGTCAGGTAAATGGAACTTAGAGAACATCAGAATGTATTCTGATGTTTGATTCCAACATACATACGGCATTTAGCAGATGCTTTTATCCAAAGATGCTTTTTGTCCAAACGTATAATTATGAAATTGGAGGGGGTCACGTCCCCCTCTGGTTGAATGACGACGACGCCCATGGTGATAGTGATGATAGTGATACTTACAGTTACCAGCTCTTAGGAACTTTTAAAAAAACATCCCCTCAAATGAAGCAAAAGAGGATTCTCTCTGTATGTTGCCTTTATTTTGAGGCTTTTTTCAAATATTTTCAAACACTCTCAAGAGAGAAGTGCTTCAAAGCCGCACAGGGCTCAGAGATTCGTGGAAAAACACCCAAATGTCCAGCAAAGGTCATTTGTTCTGTTCTGTTCTGTTCAGTTCAAGGTCAGTGAGACCTGAGGAAGAGTCACATCCATGCTGTTGAGTGGGCGTCGCAGGAGGAAGCGAACACTAATGCATCAGATATGTAGGAGGTGTGATTTACGACCAGGCCTGTCCACCCTGAGCCATCTCAAACCAGCTCCAAAAAGCGCCATTAATCATAACGTGAGAACGTGCAGCACTTATCAGAGCTGGAGGCCCAATAAAGCCGCCAAACTCTTCCGCCTCCAGCCTCTTCGCCAGGCTCCCACAGCTCTCAGGTAGTGGAAAAACAAAGCAGGAACAATTCAAAATACGAGCGTTCCTGGACACCTTCCTGCAAAACAGCAGTGGGGGGGGAGGCATGCCTCCTAAAGAGTGCCCTGGGTCTTGTGGGGTAAGGGAGGCAGACTACTGTGAACTTGTGAAAAAGGCCTAGTCTGTCTTTCTGAAACAAAAGGGGCAAAAGAAAAACACAATGTATCAGTCTGCGCATAATCCCCAGTGACTCGGCTCTGAAACAAGGCCAGGTGCTGTTACACATATACACAGAGGGAGTGTACTACTGTAAAAACGGTCTGGAACTGAGGCAGGCGAGGGGAGTTGAATATATGAGAGCTGAACTGGCAAGAAAGTTGGGATGGGACCAGCTCAGTTTAGACTGCAAATGAAAATACAGGGCCAACGCAAGGCAATAAACAACGGTTTCCCAATTTACTGTACGTCAGATGGGTCATAATTGTGGGAGGACAATAGGAATCTAATTGGTTTGCTGAACAGATCTCATTTGCGAGGCTCATTCGGTCAAGAAAAAGTAAAATAGAAACTTTACAGTTTAACACCACTTGGAAGCTGGCGGTATGGCAGCGCTAAGATTTCCACAATAAAATGCATCACTCTGAACTTTCCCATGCACTCTACAACAAGGACCTGTTCATGCCTTCTTCCGTAGCATCGTTTGCAAAGCTGGGTCGGTTTCAGAGAAAACTGATGGAAACCCAATTCAGACTGATGAAAAACTACTTTTTTATTATTTTTGTATGCCACTACTGCTTGAGATGCTTGCACACAAGAATTTCACTCATATGTACTATTCCAGTAATGTGAAGTGACAATAAAAAGTAATTTGAGTATCAAATATTTATTCTGTATGAATGGGACACTGTTAGGGTAGCTTGGATTACTACCGCTATCTTAGCTGGACAAGTCATAATAAATGAGTTTCAACTCATTTTGGCAAAACAATCAAGTCTGTTAAGAAGTGGCTTCAGCATTACTTCCCATCAGGATGTTCTATACACCGCCAGCCTCACATACGTGGGTCGGTCTTCCACAAAGATGAGGCTAATTATCAACCTCTAACGAGTCCACCTGCGGGACAGAGCCCATTCAGCCCCATGGCTGGTGTGCTGTGAGGTGGGAATATTTCTTCAGGAGCCACAGCAGGGAACAGACCGAACACCTGCCAATAACGCTGTTTTTCCTTGAGATTTTTCCTTCTTTTTTCCCCCCCACTAGTCGGAAATCTTTTCTGGAGGTTTGGAACGGCCCTTTATGTTTCCTGTGCATGTAAAATTAGAAACTTTATACCTTCGACATGAAAAGCTGGCGCAAGGACGAGAGCAAGTGCACGCCGTCTTGGAAAGGTACATCCTGCTGGGGAAATCCCTCTCAGACAGGTACACAAGTGGAGCCCTTTCAGGATGTTCTTTAAATCTCAGTCCTTTTTCCAAGGATTAGCCCTGTGCAGTGTTTAGATACTGCAAAATAGCACTCGAGGTTCTTCTGTCTGTTGATTGTACATTACAGTTAACACTGAATAAGAAGGATCAACATTTTATCCTGTAAACCTTACAGGCACTATACAAACACAGTATGGCACCTTCAAACATAACCAACTTTTAAAAGTCGCAAAACTTTTAAAGCCACAAGTTGTGCAAGTTTGAAAACGACGTACTGCCCTCTATTGGCCAAATGGTGAACCTACATATTATCGATTCATTTGTTCTTTATTTATTTTATATTAACAGCATACAAACAAATGCATCTTGCCATGATGAGGCACTTTTAGATTAATTTCCCAATATGAAAGCATTCATCACTTAACCTTTTTCTTCTTTTTGGCCACAGGCGTGTCAGGGTCCTCATGGAGACCCTCACTGTCCTGTGCTTTCCTTTTCTTGCTTTTTCTGTCACTGAGATATCCGCTGGAATCACTGTTTAGAAGATCGGCAGCAGGGGGTTCCTGAGCATTCTCCTCCAGTCTCTTATCCTTTTTCTTCTTCTTTTTCTTTTTCACCTCAGTTTCACTGCTGGCGTTCGGGTGAAGTTCCATTTCGTTACTTTTGGCATTATGTCCCTCAGTCTCTGTCGCGTCATGCCCCTCTGTTGTCTGGTTGCCATTTGCGTCCACCCCTGCCTCTTTGTCCAACTGCTTGTCCTTTTTCTTCTTGCGCTTTAAAGCACCAGTGTCTTCGTTTACGGAGTCCGGTTCAGTGGACATTTCTGCTGCCAGGCTTTCACTCTGTTCCTCAGGTCCTGAACTGGTAAAGATCGCAACAAGCTCCTGCACCCTGAAACACATACAGCAGCACAGCATTTCAAACTGGTTGAAATGAAGCCAAAATAATTTTATTGGTACTATATTAGTATGTAAGTTAAATGGCTGATCGTGCAAACACGGTAATTCTTCCCGCAAGCAAAGGAATAATTTGCCAAAAAATGTACATTAAGTAAAGTAAACCAACAATTTATCTTTAGATTCTGTAGTCTGTGTTGTCTGGAGACTGCCTCTCTAGTTTTGCTCTAGAGAAATAAGCCTAAGTTGGCCAACATGTAGAAGAGTCTGTATTAGAACATTCAGCGATGTAACTATTAATACCAACCAGAATCCAACTCCACCAAGCTGTAGGGTTAATTCTGCCTTTTATCCAGATCGGATTCACAGACATTTTCTTCCAGAGAAGCCACTTTAGAGGCAGGTTGTGTTTGTGGAGTTACCCAAAGTTCATAATGAAATGCAGGAGTTCCAAAAACAATAAATAAAATGAAGCATTTTTACATTCTTGCAGCCATGTGACCTTGCAGCGTTGACATGATGAACACCTTTGCTAGTCACGGGGGGCTGGACTCTGATTGCCAATGTGACTAATCAGCACACTCCTGACCAATACTGTGTTAAGCTAAAATATTCTGCTAGATGAATATCAACCACTACACCAAAACCTCTGACAGGTGAGAGAAACAACATTTATCATCTCTTTACCATCACACCAATCAGGTAGGGACTTATTCAGCAATGTCTTTGCTAAGGACATACGTTACCCTTTCAAATACACTTCCTTTTAAATTTAAGGAACAAAATATATACTTCAATATATACCATCTAGGGCTAGTACGAATGACATTTTTTGAGCTTCGAGTATTC
>JBBMFX010000134.1:2703998-2718176 GCA_037832545.1 Rhabdalestes septentrionalis | reverse complement strand
TACTGGGGAGCAGTGTGTGGGGACAGTGTGTGGGGACGGTAATACATACTATTCCTGTCACTGTGCTGCCTGAAGGTGGACTCATGAACACTGGCATTACATTCTTGGGCATTAGCTTGGAGAACTTTGGGATTTTGCTGAATATTTTTTGCTCCTTCAATGATTTTTGCTGGATGAGTGACTATGGTGTTGAAATTTCTCTATTTCTAAAATATCTGCCTGGCAGTGGCCGATACAGTAACATCTTCTAGCCTGATAAGCATTGACATGAGCTTTTTCTGAGGACCTCAGAAATCTACTTTTATGTGGGGAATGCATGCTCTTGCAAAGAAGTCATCATGAATCATGGATTTTGACAGTGAAAACGAAAAGCAGGGTCATGCACACTCACACATTAAATTGATTGAACACCTTTATCCTAATTATGCCCAAAAGCCTACCAAACTGATTGTTCTAGTTTCACAAGCTTTTGCCAACAAAGGCAATGAAAAATCAATGTATTGTTTGTTGTGACTTGGATGAGCATCCGATCACATTCATATGAGGTTTCTACTCTGATCCAGCAAATCATCATTGACCTCTAGAGCATGGGTGGCAGATAGTGGCTTCAATTAGACCCTGCAGGAAGGTAGATCATTTAGCTCCAGCATTATTATTTCCCTAATTCATATGTTACCAACCCTGGTCCTGGAGAATGCACCCCCCCACCTCCTTGATCCACCTTATGAGTTCATTAAACCCTTTATTGAGAAGAACAGAGTGGATTAGAGTAAATAATAAAAATATTAGGAACTGGAGAGTTGGTGAATCTCTTCTGGGGAAATTGCCTCATGTGATGGGGGCGCCACTGTGTACATGTGTGAAATTGAGGGTGTTTGTCTTTCAGCTTGGCTGACCATAGCATTCCACTAAGAGGAAGATCTGTTTAGGTAAACAGCTGTTGTGTGACTCAGAAAACAACAAAGGAGGGATGTTCCCACTCCTACCGGGTTCCCTTCAAAGACAGAGTGCTCTCATCTGGCGCCTTTTACTGATTTAATGTAGCTATACACCGTGCTCAAGGGAACACACACATTCGATGAGTACTGCTTCATTTTCCAGGCCTTTGAAATTGGCCAAGGGCTCCTTAGGGTGCAGGACAAAACACAAACAAACGAGGAGGAGGAAGAGGAGAGAAAAGGCGAGGCATGTTTGAGTCACCATGAATGCAACAGCAGGTCCTTTAAACATCCTGTCATTGCATGGCGGTGCGTCAGACACTGTGTTAATTTAACCCTAACATCTTAAAAAAGACACTGAAGGACCTCCTGTGGATTTTCGAGGGCTCCCTCATTCAAAGCATAGTGATTAAATTCATTTGAAATCATGTAATATGAGGCTTATCTGACTATGAATGTACTGGAGTACGTTAGCACCATAGAGCAGAAAAAATGAATAGTCCTGTACTTTCATTAGTCCTTTCACACACCTAATTAGTGAGTTAAACCACTTTAAGAAGCGTCATAGAAATGCATCACCAAGAGAACGCAATGCTGTAGAGAAGCTGCACATGCCCAATGTGATGTGTTGGCTTCACTCAGAAAAATGAATCATGGCATGGTTTATTTTTAGATATTTGCATCTTTTAAATTTTATTTAATTAATTACATTTTTTTAATTAGAATTTATTTAGT
Organism: Rhabdalestes septentrionalis; assembly: GCA_037832545.1. Taxonomy (NCBI): domain Eukaryota; kingdom Metazoa; phylum Chordata; class Actinopteri; order Characiformes; family Alestidae; genus Rhabdalestes; species Rhabdalestes septentrionalis. Next base: position 2,716,503 of record JBBMFX010000134.1, on the reverse strand, counting down.
TAAATTCCTTAAAATCAGCACAAATCTGTTAATTGTGAAAACACTGAAACTGAATCAGTTAAAACGGATTTAAATATGATGAGCTTTATATTAAGCAAGATTCATTTTAGTTCAAATATATGAGATTGTTTACATCAGGTTTATTTAAAGATAGACAAATCTGCAATTGTTTATTGAAATCACACTGGGTTCATTTATCAAATCACACTGGGTTCATTTATCAAATCACACTGGGTTCATTGGTATTATTACATTTTGGAATTTAAATCTCATTCTTAACTGTTTCATTTATTTGTGACGGACAAATATGCAGCACATAAGATGTACTGGGCTGTTTCTTTTAAATCTTAGTAATTAAAATGGATGGAAATTTTATATGCAATTGAAAAACACAAATCCATGGAAATTGTCCAAATATTTCTGTGAGTGTAGGGGGCTATAAAACCCCCAGCATTGTGGCATGGAGCAGCTGGACTGTATTCTCTGGGTGATGTAGCTTCTTCCATTTCTTGTGAAATTAGTTATAGTGGAGTTTGATCCAGGAATAATCACATTTGTGGCTGCAATCAAACCCTCAAAGCAAAGTTATTGCTGCTGACACTCTTGATTTCAGAATGAGCAGGTGTCTACAGACTTTTGGACAGATTGTGTAGTTAACCTAAATCAAATTGCATTAAGTAGGTAGTAGCCTAGTGGGTAAAACATGACCATAAAGTCAGAGGTTCAAACTTTCCAGCACTGTGTCATCGAGCAAGACACCCAACCCTCAGTTGCTCCAGGAGGACCGTCCCTGTAACGAATGATTTTATGTTGCTCTGGAGAGGGGCGTCCGCCAAATACCATATAGGTAAATTCTCCTACTCAGATAACAGGACAGCATTTACAACAGGAGGCCAGAACAGGTTCAGCGAAGGCTGCAGAGTGGCAGCCCTCAACCCTCCTTAAGGAGAATTTTTATTCTGGCAGAGACAGCTTCCTTTGGAGAGATGAGTATGAAAGCGCTCTGTTGTTACTGCCTAGTCGTAAAACAAAGCCCTGAGGGCACGCAGGACAAGAACATGCCTTTACTTTCAAGCAGTGTTTCCCAGTCCTGCTCCTGGAGGGACACTGGCCTACATTTTTCATTGTTTCCTTGACTTTAAAACACACGCACACACACTTCAGGGTTGTTACTGATCTGATTAGATGGATCTGGTGTCGTATGCATTATGTACAATGCGAAACCTCAGCTGTTTCCCAAACAGCATGCTAACTAGCTTTGTGGTTATGAAGCTGCCCCTATAAGGCTGAGGGTTCAGATCTACCAGAGTCACCCCCAGAGGCATGACTAGGGTGTGTTGGTGCCCCAAGCAAAAATGTTTTCACAGTTTTTTGGCCCTAGTTTAAAGTGTCAGCTCTTGTTCGCCATATAGTGGCTTGGGGCCCCAAGTAGCTGCCTGCCCTGCCTGCTGACAAGATGCACCTCTGGTCACCACTGTGTTACCCTTGCTCTCCGGGTGCTGCGTTGCTGGGAAAGGGTTAAATGCTAAGAAAGAATTTCATGGCGTGTTCACATGTGACAACAAGAGGCGCTTTATGTTAACTTTACTTATTTTACTTAAAACATTGTGTAAAACATAACACCCACATCATTAAAACATAAAAAAACATCCATTCAATAATGTTGAGTGTAGAAGTGTGTGGGTTGGGACACGGCTCTCATGATTATGCTCCAGTGAGGTGTGTGCGTTCGATTGGTTTCGATTTCTTGAAGCTGTAGCCTACCTGTGCTGGGAACAGAGGGTTTAAAGTTTTCGATCCATTGCATTCTGGGTGTTGCAGTAAATGTAAACTGGAGTCTTCACAGGTCTTCCCTTCTCAAGCTCGTTAGCAACTCATTCTTAGCTCTGCTAGAAGTTTCTACATTAAATGCACACTACTTCTCTGTCCTTCCGACCTAAAATATCATTTGTCATGGAAAAATGTGTACGTATTTCTCCACAATGATTGTTGTGTAATAAGACCTATTAATGCTCCGCCCACATTGCTATTTTTTACATTACTATTGTTACATAGGACAATTTAGTTTGACCCTTCTACACAACCCTGACATAATCATGTCATAAACGTGTCATGACAGATGTCATATATAGTCATGAATTAGCAAGCGATACGAACTGGCTTGGTATCAAATATCTGCTAGTGGCACCACTGAGGTAAAATTGAGGTACCGCCCACACACGCAAACTATATCGTCATGACAATTATTGGTAAAGATATAAACATGTAATTACAGCATATAATATCCATCATGCCATGTTTATGTCTTTACCAATAATTGTCACGACAGATACCATATGCTGTAATGACAGGTCAGTTCCAGTAATATATGTCATGTTAGGATTACCAGTTACTGTCAAGACAGATATTACAATATTTTATATGATAAAGTGCCCCCTTACCTTTGTGGTACCACAGTGTGAAAAATGTGAAACTCTGTCTCTGCGTTTCACTCATTCCCCAAATGAAACAGGGGTCTGCCAACAAATGAAGGTGCCCGGGGAGTAGTGTGTAGGGACAGTACCTTGCTCAAGGGTACCTCAGTGGTGCCACTAGCATTCCTGAAAGTAGAACCCACAGCCATCTGATTGTAGGGGCAACTCCACGACAACTAGGCCTTCTTAACGCACATGACCTTATAATGCCCTCTGACCCCAGAGCTCATCATCATAAAAGCTCCCCTGGGCCGTTCCCACCTCAGTCTGGAGGCCCTCAGGGAAGGTGAGACCTGTCATCTCTGCCAGGTGGACTCGAGCGGCCGGACTGTGTGAAAACCTGAAGGCACAGGTGTGGAATCACATCTGAAGATTTGGAGTTGACTCACACGTCTGTAGTTAAGCTGTAATTATTACTATATTTTTTCACAGCTGCCTTTGTCGTTTGTGATATGCTTTATTTTAAAGGCAGTCTGCTAGGTTGTAATGATTTCTACAGAATATGTGCAAAGTATTTTTAAATATTTATAACACAATACTCTATATGGACAAAAGTATTGTGGCCACAGTTATTTAACTCTGGTGTAGAATCATACCGATTGCCAAACATGTACAAAATCAAGCACACCAAGACCTTTTGGAATTTGTGGACAAATTGGGAAAGAAGCGTTTCTATTCCAGCATGATTGTGTCCCAGGACCATAAAGATGTGGCTGGAGGAGTTTAATGTAGAAGAACTTTGGCCACACAAACTCCAAAATCTTCTGGAAAGTCTTCCAAGAAGATTGGAAGCTGTCATAGCTGCAAAGGAGAACCAACTCCATTTTAAAGTCTATGGATTTGAATACAGTGTCATTAAATTCCTGCCAGGCATCCCTATACTTTTGTCCACATAGTGTGTAACTATAGGAATATTTATAGGATGTTTATATAAATGTAGCCTGAACAGATCTTCTCTAGAGCTTACTGAAGACCCACCAAAGATCTTTTTTTTTTTGGAGACGACTGAAAGCAATACATGATTTATAAAAGATCATTTGTATCATGTTATGATGTTATTGTTTTAAATGTTAATATACTAATAATCAGCTTCCCATTTTCACATACTGTTGCCATTTCTCTCTCTTTATTTAAAAACCCATAGCAAGTAATGCAGTATAAAGAAAAATAAATCAATAGTTCAGGCTGCAAGGGGATGGCAGGTGATCAGATTAATCTTCAATTTCCCAATAGCCAATAATGTATAATGTAAACAAAATGTATTGAAGTGTTAAACATAAACTAAGATCGAACCTGCTGACTGCACAATGATAATGTTGCTTTATTAGCAGGAGAAAATTTTATTCACATGCATCAATCATCCTGCATTTCAGTTAAAGACACAAAAAAGGTTTAGAAATGAACTTTACAATGCCTTTTTAATAACAAAGTAGTACAACAAAGCGATTATCATGTTTTATTTTTTTTTAAAAAGGTAAATAAAATCAGGTCCATGGACTTTACTGAATCAACTGGGATTTCACAGAGACACAGAATATTTAAGATCTCGTGTGGGACAGTAGAGCACATCTATAAATGTATGGAGGTAAAATACCTCCATAAAGCGAATGAGGAGTGTGTGACTACGGTCACTTCTACACTTACAGTTCAGAAATACACCATGATTCCCCTTTCAACCATTTGTTGTGAACTGCTAGCACCAACACTTTATTTTACCTGGATTTAAAACTGTCCAAACAATGAATTCAGAACCTTTTTGTGTCACCTGAGAAATCTTCAAAAAAATGAAAGATGGAACACATTCAATTAACATTGTTTCAATTTCAAAGAAAGTGCTTGAGTTAAGAGCCAAAACAAAAGTTCTCTTATTACTGCAACTCTAAATCATGACAGCAAAAAATATGTGGTGCCCAATTCTGTTTTAAAAACACTGTTCTCACCTACGCAAAGATTTCAAAGCTCCAGTTGAAATCCACTTAAAATGAAACATTCGGGAAAGAAAACTCTATCTAAAAAGAGAGCAGACTTTACGGAACACTAAAATATATAAAAACAGACTCGGCTATAATTTTTTTTTCCTAGATCGACATAAAGCCCAGTGATTTTTACCATTTCCAACAGTGAACACTTTGTCAACTAAGGTGACTATGAATCAAGTAGCACTTGATTGGCTTGGTAATACTTTGCATATCTGTGCTTTTACTTACCTGCAGATCAGTCAATACGATGATTTCCTTAAAAGCTATGGGGCTAAAACGAGAAGAACTATGTGCAAATCAAAGGGCAGCTTACTCTTTAAATCAATAACGAAAGGATTAAGTGATTAAACTGAACCAAGCACCTCTAAACCCCTACAGCTGCCGTGAAGCTGTGTGGTTACATGTGGACAGCAGGGTTTAGAACAAAATCACGACTTTTCATTCATATCCCCGCAGCTGAGGACCTGGACATCAAAACAAAAAGGAGCCTGTCGAAACTCTAACTGGCGTCTGACAAGATGCTGAAGACCAATTGCTTGATCCCGGCAATGGCCTGGTTTCAGTCCAGATTCTTCTGTAGACTGCAAATGACAGAAGTGTGTGGTTAATATGTAATTATATGCACAATATATGCACATTATATGCACATTGTAGTGTTTTCCCCAAACGTAACCCTTCCCAGGAGAGGCGTGTTAATTAGTGCATTAGGTGTGTTGGGAGCAGGAGACACTAAAGCATGTAAAGCAGAGACTCTCCAAGAGCAGCACTGAGAACTTCTGTGTTAAAGTAACGGGAATCAACAGGAAAGAGACACACAGTGTAAACACAAACACTGTTGCTGTTGATTTTTTTTTTTTTATTATGGTGTTTTTAAACCCCTGCTACCATTTCTATTGTATGCAAAATTCAGTCATTGTCCAATAGAACATACTTCCATTTTACTTTAATGTTTTTTACTTTTCCTGAAAAATTCCTATGACATTAGTTTCGCTCCAACAAACAGCACATTAAGGGTGTTTCACTTTAAGGAGTTCATTTGAAGGGCTAAAACGGACCAAGTTTGAGAACACTAAAACATGTATATGTACTCAAAACTCTAACATTACATACTGAAGGAGCAAAGAGCACTTACCTTTCTAGATACTCCTTGACATTGTGAAAGCCATTGAATTTGGCTAAGTGGGTGAGGGCACCAGTGGCACAGCGTCCGTCTCGCTTCCGACACAGGCTACAGTTACACACTCCGCGGCAGAGAGGACACTCCCACATCTAAAAACACACACACACACACACACACACACCCCTCATTATCGGATCCAAAATAACTGCGCTTAAACACACTATTCTTTCGTTTGGACCAATTTTATGACCGACAGCTTTATTGATAGAGGTCCTCATATAAATTTCCGTGATTAATTTTTTACATTTATGTAGATATTGAAAGTTTTAGAGAAAGACATAGAATTGCTTTCCGTCTAATTTACTCTTTCAGTTATTTGAATTTATTCCATTTTGATGACCAAACCAAACTTTCAACGCTTTGTTAAGCATCAGGTAATTACTATCGGCCTTGGCATATGCTGTACTTGGAAGGCTCTGAAATATTGCTGTGAGAATTTGATTGAATTCAGCCATAAGAGCGTGAGTGAGTCAGGTACTAATTTTGGATGAATAGTTCTAGATCACAAGCACCACTCCAAATCATCCCAACATAGATTTATAACCCTCTGGTACGCTGATTACACCTGGTACTGGGCATGGTCACTTTAGGCGAATGTGCAGCTGCTCCAGCATTCAGTCAGTAATAAATTCAATCATTTATTTAGATGATTCAGTTGAGTGTGGTAACTAACTGCAATGTGCATAATGTAGCTGAACCTATTCGTTACAAAGTCTGGCTGAACATTTTGTCATACATAGTATATAGTGCGTACTGTGAAACATTTTTATACAGAACAAATATCGATGTTTTGTATAACAATAATTCCTCTTGAATCTTTGTGTCTGTATCCATCTCCATTTCTTTCTCTCTCTCTCTCACACACACACACACAAACCCCAAAAAGTGGACTCACAGGGTCTAGCAGGGCTGTGCGAACATCTTCTCCATAGCGGTTCCGCAAGCAGGGTCCACAGAACTGCCCTTTCACCCCCCGACAATAAGGGTTCCTGCACTCAGTCTTAGTGTCTAAAGTCTTCTGCCTGCACTGATGACAGGTACTGCCCTGAGGAACAAATCAGACCTTTTGAGTAACTGAAAAACTCATATTCCTCAAATCAAACATTCCTTTTAGCCTCTTGCAGCTGGTGGCCTGGTGGTTAGGGAGTTGCCCCTGCGATCAGAATGCACCAGGTTTGAATCCCAGACTTCCAGTGGCACCACTGTGGTACCCTTGAGCAAGGTAAAAGAGTTCATTACAAAGGAAGAACTTTACACTGTGTGCTGTAGAGTGTTTACATATGGAAAATGGACACTTTACACACTAGATAAACCGGGTTCTTTATCACTAATGGACAGAAGCACACTGTGCTAAAACAGTATTAATAGCCAGTGTGAAGAGTTTCAGTTTATTATTGAGGTATGCATTTTGTATAACTCACAACAGCATCTTAAATCACAATATACAGCATCCTAAGCTCCACCCCAACCTTCTTAAAGCTTACATTTTCTTTATCAAGAATCTTGTCTTTAGCACGGTCTGCAACATTTTCCAGCTCCTCCTCTGTGATGTCCTCCGGCATTCGCACAGAAACGCGCTTCATGCTTTTCCTTTTCTGTCTGGGTCCATCGCCTCGCAAGTCCATGTTCACCTGTTTAAATTATAAGACATTTTGCTTAGCTGACGTTTCAGCAAAACCATTCTTGAAAGTATTCCTAGTGGTCTACACTAAGAACTAACATGTGGTCTTCCATTTCAAATCACTCATTCTCATCTTCATCTGCCTCCTGGAATAAAGTGAATTCATACAGTGGCTGTATAACAGAAGTGGACTGTGTGTGTGTTTTTCACCTCCATTAGTTTGTTGAGGTCTATTTCTATGCTCCTTCCTCTTGGTTTAGTGGTAATTTCAGGCTGCTGCTCCAATCCGAAATGCTCTGGGGGCCGCGCCCTGCGACTGGGGTTCCGCCTCTCGCTCTGAACTTCAGACACATGCTTTCTCTGAGCGCTCTGCTTCCTTTTCTTCAGTTATACAAAAACAACGAACAATTGTTAGAGCTATAACAATAAACTTTCAAACAGCAGGTACTACATCACTTTGATGTGGGGCAAAATAGATGCCCTACTGCCAGTAGCATGAGACAATCAAGAAAGCTGGTTAGGCCTGTTTAAACTGGTCTGAAAAAGCATTCCAGCATCCTTCAGGCAGCTTAGAAAAGGAAATATTCCTGTATCTCTTTTATCGGTGGATTTAACCATAGAGAGTTGGAACAGAACCATTGAGCAAATTTGACACCCCAGTATTTAAGGAGATATATTATACCTCTTCTTAAACAGGTTATAATAGGTTTATGGGCTACAAAACATGTTCGAAATCACCCTCACAAAGAGATCTCACCAGCTCAATTCTTCAGTTTCTGTCCCTTTCAAAACAAGCCTTTTAAGGGCTCTGTCACTTTTATGCATATAAGCTGTTGCTGGCCACGCCCCACACATCCCATGCTTATGCTGAGAGTTTACCACACATGAAAATGGCAGGAAAAAAAGAGGTGTTATCAGCAATATTTTTCAGACCCTAAGTCGGACCCAGAGTGAGATGAACTCAACACTTCATGGTGACTTGCCTTTGCCTGTAGCCGTAGGGCGCGGTGTCTTATTCGTGCTCGTAAAACCAGCAGACAAAAATGGTGGATCTTCAACTAATCTAGTGGGTGGGGCTAAACAGATGAGGAGTGCTTCTATGTAAATTTCCTCATCCTGATGTCACAAAAGGGAAGCTGTCCAAAAGGCTCATAGAAGCACATGATTCCTGACATCAACTGACTAATAGATAATGGATGGATTTTTAAAAATACTTGGTGTTTATAGGAGCAGTAGAGATGCAAATGGAAATCCAAAAGTATGCAAAAAGTTAGTTTTTCATAACATGTCCCCTTATACATTGTTTAGCAGGTTACATGTAAATCTAACTACTCAACATGCGCATCGTCTTGTGTGCTTGGTTTAGACAAATGTGGCTTGATTGTCTAACTAACCAGGTCAGGTTCTATTTTGCACAACATCTACTTGAGTCACCTTAAGCAAAACATTTTTCACAAATATCTATAAAAGTAAGTACTTACTGAGGGTGTTGTCTTTGGAGAAAGTTCTGGTAAACAATTGAGTTCTGCAAAAAGCTTTGCGAGCTGGTGAGCACAAAAACACACAAACAATAACTTAAATCTTCAGAGTTCTTGCTAAATTGTAGATGTTATGTTCGTAACCCACAGGATTTACCATAGCTTTGTTCTCCTGAATATTTTTAGCCCTTTTGCTCAGTATCTGTAAGTCTGCCTCAGTGAGTTCATCCTCTTCTTCAGACTCATTTCTGGTTATTCCAGGTCTTTTCTTTCCATTGTTACGCTCCACAGGAGCATCTGCTTCGCCTCCTCTCCTCTTTCTGGTTTTCCCAAGCGGAACCGGTGCCTTGACCATCTGAGAGGACTTCTTTAGCACCCGCCGTTGCTGTGTGGAGCTTCGTCTGGCGGGAAACCTGAACGCGACACACAATCCAGAACTCTGTCTTCTTTGTGGTGCTGGATTGTCATCATCTGAATAAAACCCAATGTCATCACTGTCTTGCTCGGACTCCAGAACCTATCAATGTACGGCAAGAATAATCAGTGGAAGTTCAAGTTCACTATTAAAGCTCATTAAAAATAACCATAGGAAAAGAAAGTGTCCAATAATAGAGCCTGTCATACAGCTATTTATCACAAGTCATCTCTACATGCAATAGCATACTCCTAACTAGAGGTCGACCGATATATCGGTTTTGCTGATTAATCGGCACCAATAGTTGATTCACGGAATCGTTATCGGCATAAATCCACGCCGATAGTTTTTCCGGCTTACATTTTGTTTCAGTTTAAAAGCAGTTTAATTTTCATGATTCAGTACTGTTTTTTGTGTTTTCTGTAATAAAGTTCTGTACTACTTTACATGGTGTGTTGTGTTTTTATTTTGTTTTTCTTTTAAATCCAGTATCCATTTTAAAAACTATCGGTTAATTCATCGGTTATCGGCAAGTACGGACCAACCTAGCTATCGGTATCTGTAAAATTCAATATCGGTCGAACTCTACTTCTAATCACCATTTGTGTTTAATAATTAACTGAACTGTAAGTTACTTACAGAATTTTTACTTGTGTGTTTATACAGTGCGTTTCATTTTGAGGTTTTCCCACCATTTTTTCTTATTATATTATTCTTGTCTCAGTCCTATCATATGCAATTTCCTCCCAGATCAATAAAGATTTCAGATTGATACAAATGCAAGATAAATTCATTTAAAATAAAAAAATAAAATCAAGACAAATCGTACTGATACACATTCAGGAAAACCAAAGGAAAGAAACCTTAACACTCACCTTGGAGCTCACCCAGCTGCTGCGCCGAGAGCTTTCCTCTTTACCGAAACCCTCAAACTCCTCTTCACTATCAGTGTCCATGAAGATCTGAGCCAACTCCTCTGTAATAAATTTAGACCTGAACTGAAGGGCCTAAGAGAGATATATAGTGTTAATGCAGGATTAAACACACAGCAACTTTTTTTTCCTGTCCATAAACTAGCACACTTGCACCTCGCCAGTTTAATCTAAAGGTGACAAGGTGAACTCACTGGCTTCAAGGCGGAGGGTGTGTCTCCAAAACCAAGAAAGTCTTCATCATCGCTGGGGCTTTCGAATATTTCTGCCAAAGCTTGCTGAAAATGTAATTTACAATAACTGTTTAAGACATAAACCAACATCTACACTGAAGACTACACAATCAACACTTCACCATTACGTAAAATCATGTAACGTGTTTCTGTGACAAACACAATGCACTGGGCTGTGACAAGAACAGAAAACACAGGAAGATGAAGAGGAAGAAAGAAATAAACCAAGCAAACTACAAGAGGAACCAGGAGCTCCATTGTAAAACCAAAAAGTGGTTATAAATTGTAATATTTGCTGTTTGCAGAAAGGAGAGGTTAGGAGAATGCCCTTTTAAAATCAGGAACACCGACGTGATAGTGTGTGCACTGAAGTGTGGATCAGACACCAGTAATGCTGGAGATTTTACAGTGTCGATTCACTGTCCACTTCATTGGACACATTTAACCTATGGGTCCACCTTGTATATATACAGTTTTAGCACATAATCTAAAGTTGCACAATTTGTGTTAGTCATCCCGATCCTTCACTGGTCAGTTTCTGACCACAGGAGACTGGCTGGGTGTTTTTGGTCGATGGACCGTTCTCTGTCCAACAGGAACTTGAAGATGGTGAAAAAAATGGTGTGTGTGTGTCATCCACTCTGTGCAACACACACAGACACACATTCAGTGAACAAGGCTACATTAAATTTCAATGTATTTGTGACAACTAAGACTAATTGTCTTGAGGGAATATGTAAACAATATGATTTATTTAAAAAGGGAACAAAATAGAAAAGTCCGTTTCTCCACCTCAGAGTGCAGGAGATGTGGTATATGTGAAAATTATGAAAAAGTTTAACTTACAGAAAAACAAATAAAGTCACTTTTTTAATTAGTTGTGTGACAAACGAGCACTGTCGAGTAACTGACTCCTAAGGACGGGTTTAATTTTGACATGTAGCAGTTTAGGAAAACACCGTTCGTTCACTGGTATCTCAATCATAGTAAGGCACGAGAAAAACAAACAAACAAATGAATCAAGGTGCTTGGTTAAAATATTATTTCCCAATTATCTACACAAAAACATGAACATTATTGTTCTTACCTTCACCACTGCAGACATTTTTGTATGATAGTAATAAAATATGCAGACGTATTTCGCTATAACAGACTATATTAAAGGCCATTCATACAGTGACTGGTTTAAAAAACAACAAGAGCACGGACACAATTGGTAAAAACAGGGGGAGGGAGAGCAACGACGTGGATGTCCTCAAACTCCTATTAAAGATTTTTCAGGGTTTATATTGCACTACACATTACTACGTACACAGCAAAAGACCAGTGTAAGGGCTAAACTCCGTTTTGTCTAAATACAGGATAGATTTCTCAACCTTTGCTTGGCTTGCCACCCCTCCGCTCTGAATGGAACAGTCCACGGCGGACTCCTTTGTAGTTTCGCGGGAACTTTTTCCACGTGGGCTGAACCGCTCTTGACCGAGTGGCTCTTTTGAACCGACTCTTTCCACAAAAAACAATTAAAACAACTGAATCGATTCTTTTAGCGCCAACACGATGATGACGTCTGGATTATAAAATTAAGACTTTAAGTAAAAACATCGCTCTGTGCTCTTTGATTCGCTTCTTTGCTGATATGTCCATCTGCATTTGTGCATTCTAAAAACACCCACCAGACACGGTCACTGAGACAAATACTAACGCAATTTTTCAGTTAATAATACAGAAATATATTCTACATTATTTGTACATGTGTTGTGTATAATTGCTTTGCTTCATCTGCACAATGTTTATATCCATGTAGCCGATTCTATACACTCTTTTAAATCGATTCTATCCACAAACCTAACTGCAACTTAATCGATTTTTTGCCTCAGCACAATGATCTGGCCCGGCCCTAACAAATTTGGAGCCCTAGGCAACGTTAATTCCAGTAAATTCCACTTGCGATATTATAATTTAGCACTAAAGAATTGCCATGAAAATACACATTTTGTCATGCGTGTAATACTCGTTATGTACTTAATACGTGAAATCAACAAAATTGCATTTATAAAGATTGAAATATTATTTAATATTAAAACAGCTAAATTCAAATGTGATATCTCTGGTACATAGACATATCGTGTGAAGTGAAGTCCGGGGGGAGAGCATACGGCTCTGTTTTTAAGTCCTCTATAGAAAGCTTTTCAA
>JBBMFX010000134.1:2673701-2697179 GCA_037832545.1 Rhabdalestes septentrionalis | reverse complement strand
ACACACACACACACACACACACACACACACACACACACACACACACACACACACACACACACACACACACACGCATACATACACATCTCCTCAAGTGTTTATGCCTGCTGGAGTGTTGGGCCTCTCCATTGTCATGCCGGCTGAAGTGGAAGCCCTGCTGGATGGTGGGAGGATGTCTGAGGAGAGGAGAAGCGAGTGGGAAAACATGTGGGGGGGAAACACTGTGATCTGTGTTTTTATAAAAACCGCCCCGGCATTAGCTCTGTTTATAGAAATCCAAAACAGGCAGTCTGTCAGACTCGCATGTAGAGGTCTATTCCCCGAGTGCTGTCACTTTTCCCCCCTGTGTGACACTGTTATTGTAGGATATGTAAACGTTCTGCTGTCTGTGACCTTTAACCGTCATGTCTGTGTTGCAGACTCTTCCAGAGACGGCCATCTCCAGTTACGCTTCGTCTCTGAAAGAAAAGGGCTCACTGGTTCCTGCACTTTACAAAGTTATCCGGGAGAACTACAGTGATGTAAGGCTTGACCTTTTTCCTTTTTCTGGCCTGGGGGTTTGGTCTATGCTTGAGAAGATCTGTCTCTCACCTGTCAACATCTTTTTATTTGTGTCGCTATAGGATTGGTATGATAAAGTCGGTGTGAGGCCGATATGACTGTCCTTGACCTGATTTAGATAGAAAAGTCCTGTTCTCTCACTGGTCCCTCCGGCACAAATACGTGGTCTAAGCCATAAAAGTGTTTTGCTTGTAATATACCACAAAAACATTTGGCTAAGAAATGTGAATATTGGTGCTTTAAGAGGGGGAAAAGCTGTCTGGCTGTTATTGTGCACGCGTTTGCATGCACATGTTAAACGCTCTGCTCTTCCCAGACTGGCATCAGCTGTGGCCCTTGGGGCAAAACTCTGTTTTTATTGGTACTTGATCCGGTGCTCTATTCCCAGGTCTGAAGGCACTCAGAGTGTCTGAAGTGTACTGTCACACTGGTGACCACCAGCACACCATCTGCAGAGCTACATACTCACACACTGGTTGAAGCAGGATGTAACACAAGTGACCAATGCAATATTAACACTACACTACCAGTCACAAGTTTGGATGCTTTGCATAATTTTGGTATTTTTAAAAATCTGAATCGTGAGGTATTGACCTGGAATGTTATCTAATTAACAGGCGTTCTTTATCAAGAGTTAATGGATCATCAGTTGTGATGGTCGCACACAGGGTTGGTACACACACAGTGTGTGTGTGAGATCCTGTTCCACTAAGGTTCTACTCCACAATATGGCAAGAATCACTTAACAAATAAAAAACAGTCCATCATAACCTTATTGCAAAACACATTCTAGTTTGTCTTTTTTGTTTGTTTGTTTGTTTGTTTGTTTGTTTTTGTTTACTGCATGTGTTCTTTCACCATTTAGTTTGTTTCCAATATCAATCTACAATGTGGTATTTAATAATAGAGAGAAAAAAAAACATTAAAAAGGGAAGGTGTGTAGCGTATCTTGCATCCCATATAATTTAACAACATCACTGGGGTGCCAATCAGGTGATGGTTTATAAACATGAGGAGAAGCAGGAAATGCTTCTTATTGGATGTGGGAACAGGTCTGACTGGCGTGTAGATTAACACACGACAGTATTTCAGTGTCAAGTTTGCAGTAATCTGGCGTGGTGCATGGCTACATGTGCTCAAATACAGCCGAAACAATCTTTTCGTCCACACTGCGTGACTGATTTGAGAGAAGGCATCACCAGTATTGTTTTGTCAAGAGTGAAGATGGGTGCTCAGCAGAAAATCTAATCTTTTCCCTTTTATGCAGAATTAAAAGGTGACCTATGTTAAATAGGGTAGAGGAGCATAGTTTAGTCACAGCTGAGTGCTGGTTGCTCCATAGACAACAGTGGAAAGGAGTGAGTTTGCGAGAGAGTGTAAAGTCATAGTCTGAGCAGCCAACAGTACTTGGCAGCTGTCTGGCCCTGAGGTAAGGAGTTCCAGATGATTCTCTTGAGTGCCCAGTGTTAAGGGTGGCTCACAGTGAGGCATATGTGATGCATCAAACCTGCTGAGCATTATGGGTAATTGTAGGGAAATGGCGCAACCGTGTGTGCGTGTGTGTGTGCTTGTGTGGGCTGCTAGCCATTCGTAATAAGAATGAAGAGAAATTACTAGACATGCTTTTTTTCTGCAGGTAAATGTTACCAATTGGAACAGCCCATTGTGTTTAATGGGCTTATATAAGTTCATATTATGTGAAATTGTATGGAAAGCCTTAGTCATGCTTTCTTCTTCGGTTCCAATTCATCTATCTTTCTCCCTCTCTCAGCTCCTGGAGCCAGTATGCCACCAGCTTTTTGAGTTCTACCGCAGCGGGGAGCCTCGCCTTCACCGCTTTACACTGCAGTTTCTCCCGGAGCTGATATGGACTTACCGGTCGGTCAGCGCTGGCCGAGACCCCCACTGCAGCGGCTGCATCGAGGCCCTTCTGCTCGGGATCTACAACTTGGTCAGACTTCACTCCACTCTCCTGCTTTCTGTGATAAACCTTTATGTTTTTCAAGTCACAAGGACGTTTTCAAACAGGAACTTGGTTCTGGTGCAAACAGAATACAAAAGGTTTGCTTCCAGCCAGCTCCAAACCCAAGCATGTTTCTCACTTCTATTCCTTTGAGACCATTTCTGTCCACTGTTAGCCCATATATGTTAGTTGTGATACTGAGATTTAGGACATTTTATTCTGTTTAAGGGGATCAAGTAATTTCAGGCTAATTTTAGGCACTTTTTAGACCCTTTGTTGAAAATGTATGGAGTCGCTTTCCTAGACAGAGTGTAAGCCTAATACTCTGCTGCACATCATTCTGAATGGAGATTTAGTGGGATTCTCCTTTCAGGATGCTCTGTGTTCCAGGCTAAAGCTTTATTCCCTTTAAGTTAAAGTTTGTCAGAAAGATAAAATGAATGTCTGCAGTTTGTGCATGATCTGCTGCTGCTAGAAATGGGCTAAAGTTCTTTGTATGAATCTGTTCATGCTGCCACTGCCAGGTCAGTGGTAAATGTGGTTGTACAAGGTGTTGAGTGTTTAATTGATGCAGTAGTGGCATTTATTTGCACTGATGTGTTGCATTTAAAATGAAATATCAGGGGAATTGGCCCTGGTTGGTTCTGATGGTTTGAGCCTGGTTGGTTCTGATGGTTTGAGTCTGGTTGGTTCTGATGGTTTGAGTCTGGTTGGTTCTGATGGTTTGGCCCTGGTTAGTTCTGACGGTTTGGCCCTGGTTAGTTCTGACGGTTTGGCCCTGGTTGGTTCTGATGGTTTGGCCCTGGTTGGTTCTGATGGTTTGGCCCTGGTTGGTTCTAGTGCTGGTCAGTGTACAGGTTCCATTGTTTCCTCATGGCTTCGCGGCTCTTGTCATACGTGCTTCAGAACCATTCTGAGTCACCAGTTATTTGATGTTTCATGGAAATTAGGGTTATTGTTTCTAATACTGTATACCATTGTGCACTCATTTAATCAATGGTGCGTTTTAAATGAAGTTTTTTCATCTTTTCATTGGTAAATATACTCCTGCTTATAGAGCCAGTCAGCAGTTTTCTTGATCTTCTGCAGAAATATTTGCTTTACTAGTAAATATATAGCATATTTAGATGTAGAGGCAGAATATGAATATGTAACATCCCATATAATGAGATTAGGTAAGTGTAGCCTGTTTTGTGTGCCAGGCTCAGTTGAAGGAGGAGGAAGCCCAGAAGGGGCGTCTCTGTCTGGGGCCTTTTGTGCGCCCTCCTCTACCTACACATCTCCCCAGCACCCTGAATAACAGAGTAGGTCATCTGCCAATCAGATGCCATCCAGGGTGTCAGGGAGTGTTAATCATCCTGTCATTATAGGCTCTGCAATTGGCTGCATGCCCTGGGGACAGCAGACCAATGGGCCTCATGTCAGATAAAGGCCAAATGCGATGTGTTACAGACACAGATTCGCACAAGCCTACAAGCCTGCAGTCTGTCTTGGATGAAACACACACACGCAGACATACACACACGCAAAAAACATGCTGTCAGTTTGTATTTGTGAAAATGCTGGCCTGAGGGCCGTGCTCTTGGTGTACACTGCCTTAGAGGGGGAGCTTTTCAGGGTTTCAGCTCAAATACAAAGATGCATTGATTTGGTTTGTGTTTGAAATGCGTAGTTTTGGAATGCATTAGCCTCTGATTAGCAATTGAGCAAGGGCTTCAGAGCGTCAGAAGCTTGTTTAAACTTAAACAAAGGCCAAGTCTGCTGACCTTTGTGTGCATAGGAAACATAAATACCAGTTTATTGTAGTTTCTATGTGAGATTACCAAATAAAGCATTAAAAACTAAATTTACTTTTGCAGAGGCAATTTTTTTATTTCTTCTGGATAATTGAGCATATACATAGTAATTGTGCAGTACATATACAGAAGTGTGCCCAGTTACAAAAACAAAACAAAACTCAACAAAAATTTGACCAAGTGCATGTGACCTAGGACTAGGTGTTGGTGGCTGGAGAGCATAATAAACACACTGCCTTAATGGTGGGTGGCCTTGTGTGTTGTTAAACCAGTTAAACTGGTCATCTTTTCTTATGAGAAGCCTGTGCAAATAACAACCAGCTCACTAATACACCAGTCAGCCACCCACAAGACCTCTGAGGTTCTGTGGTGTCTGGCACCAAGACATTAGCAGTAAATCTTTTATGTCCTGTGAGGTCTGAGGTAGAGCCTTCATGGATTGCTCTAGTTTTCCCAGTATATCTCACAGAAGCCTGATCGGACTGATATCTTCAATACGTACCTTGATCTTTCATCAGTGTTTCTCAAGTCATTCCTAGAACAGTTTTTACAGTGTGGCAGGACACACTTTCCTTGTGAAAGCCCACTATCAAGGAATACCATTGCTATGCAGGGGTGACCTAGTACTTTAGTCTATTTTTGACATAGTATTTAAGTCTATTATTATTTTATTGACATAGTACTTTAGTCTATTTTTATTCTATTCTATTGTTTACTCAATTTTGCTGCTCTTAACTTTCTGCCATACTAAGCAAATTTCCCACTTGTCTGACTAATAAAGGTTTATCTTATCTTATCTCTCTTTTATCTTATAGTAACATCCACATGAGTGCTAGGACCCAAGGTGTTGCATTATTGCTCATCACTGTCTCTGTTGACTTGCCTTCAATCTATAGTGCATCCTGGTGCCATATTATGTATATATTCACATACCAGCCAGTATTTTCTAATATCATATCTGATTGGGAAATTGGATTATTCTGGGGTGGTGGGGGCCTAGTGTGTTGGATACTTGCCTCTGGACCAAGAGGTCATGGGTTCAAATCTTACATTCTGTGTGCCACCACTGGGTTCCTGAACAAGATATTTAAAGTTGCTCCAGGGAGACTGCCCCCTGTAGTTAGGGAATGGAAGTCTCTTTGGTTGAAAACATCTAATATATTCCTTAAATATAAATATTAGTCATTGGTGAGCTGTAGCAATGTTTTTGATGAAAATGTCAATACCAATTTTTTTTTGCTTTTTTTATATTGTATAACCAGCTCAGTGTTTACGGTATTTTGAAAATGTCCTAATGTCTTCGTTTCTATCTGATGCAGGAAATAGTTGATAAAGATGGTCAAAGCAGAATGTTGTCTTTCACCGTCCCATCCTTATCCAAGCCATCAGTATACCATGAGGTAAGTTCAGGGAATATTTATTCTTCAACTATGGATTCATCCACTTATATTGAACTAGAGTAATTTCCGTGACCATGGCCTGCTTTGTCCCTAAAGCCCTCTGCGATTGGTTCAATGGCCTTAACCGAAGGAGCTTTAGCCAATCATGGGCTGAGCCGGGTTGTTTACTGTGGACCCCACATCCAGAGAGAAACGTTTACGGCGCAGAACAGGTGAGGTCGCTCATCAAACATTCATGCTTTTGCACTGAATGCTTTCATTTGCTCCATCTATAATTAATGCATCGCTGTAGACTGTTTATGCATGATGGGGACCCAGGTTCACAATAGTCCTTCCCACGCACATTTTGTGTTACCTGCTCTAACACGCCCACTTCAACTGGTGAAGGAGTTTTTAATCAGTTCATTAGTTGATTCGGGTGTATTGGAGTGAATACACTTATCCTGAATACACTCAAATGTGTGAGGTAAAAGGAAAATCCAGGATCAGGGATGGAAACCCCTGCTTTAAACTATGTGTTTTTATGCATGTGTGGGGTCTGTTTGTTTGTTTGGCTCTAATTTGCAGGTTATGAATAATTTAGAGTGAAAACATTGTTCTTGAAGTTAAATCACTGTTATTTTCTGTCTCAGGTTTGAAGTGCTAACGTTTCTGCTGCTCTGCTACAATTCCGCGATAAGCTACATGAGCGGCTCTTCCCTCCAGTCTCTCTGCCAGCTGAGCTCCAGGTTTGACCCTGACCAGCACATGCACACAGGCTGCAAAATGTAGACAAAACACTTTGTTTTTCACAGAACTATTTTGAAAAAATGATAGTCATTTTTTAATGACAATACAATAATACAAATAATAAGCAATACAAATAATAATTATAATACAAATGAGAAATAATGCAATTAACAATTGAATTAGATTTTTTTCCATTATAACTTTTCTGTCGGGCCGAAAACTCACATGTCCAATATTTTTCAGTAAACTCAAAAAGCCATGTATGTTCTAAATAAATGAATACTGAAAACAAAATTGGTACAGCTATTTTCAACACTTTTTATTGGTTAGTAATTTCTACATTTTACAGACCCAAATGGAGACTGTTGTTTTTTTTCATAAATCGATACAATTTGTCAAAGACCAAAAGTGGAGTTATAAGGTTTCCGCCAGACAGTGACGATATGGAGCTTTTAACACGTAACCCTAAAGTAGGCCAGTCTTGTACTTCCCAGTCCTTCTGAAATGACAGTCATATTTCAAGCTCAGATAAACAAACAGTTTCACTCCTGTCCTCTAAAGGTGTTCTAGCAGTAGATCTTTATCCTGGCATGTACATCTACTTTCTTTTGTTTACATATCTTAGCCTCAGCTGGAAATATGAGAACTCGCCTCGTTCACGACTTGCTGCGATGTAAACATATAAGGAAAGCTAACCACCCCAAACCGGTTTGAAGAACCACACAAAACTGAAGGCAGTCATCCTTAACTGTTCCGGAAGATCCATTACTTGCTTATTTTTTCCGACTTCTTTCAGGCACTGACTCATGATGTTCTAACTTATAACAAGCTTATTCAATCATATAGCTTTATAAATCAAGGCCAAAGACATATTCAGGTCTCCGTATCCTGAGAGGGTGAAGAGTGTTGCTGCGTCACGATTCTGTGAAACCTGAAGTAGGCTGTGTCAGAAACATGACCTTTTTTTTTTCCTGCCACGATAGCGTGCTTTATATAGTGGGACTTGATGATTTATGCATTTGAAGTTTGTTCGTGTTATTGTCTGACATCAAATTACCCTAAATCACATCGTCTTTATTGGGTAAAATTTGTCTTCAAAACATTTAACAAACTCGTTATTTATTTACTTACATACACGTTGTCATATGTGTTATATAAACACTATCTTTATGTCTTCTGGGATTTAATTATGAGCCGTTTTATATTTTGAACCAAATCTTGGAGGAAAACGTATGAATTAAAATACTAAGAAAAAGAAAAAAATTTACATTGGTGCTGAAACTGATTTTCTTTCGTTCTGTTTCTGTGCCCTGACCCTGTCGCACGCACAGCACACTGGGAGATAATGCAGGCTTTATAAACTGTTGCTGTTTGAACAGCAAAGGGCAGGCTAAACCGTTTCCTTCTTTCCAACTTATCTAATCAGGTGATCTTTTCTGAAAGCAGCTAGTGAGCAAAAGCTACTTGTGCAATATGCGAGTTTTTCATGTTTGGTCCCTGCACTCCCAGTCCTACAGTGGTCCACAGTCAGGCCCACCGAGGGGCAGGCACAGCTAAAGCCGCTCTCCTCCTCTTCTCCCTCTGATCCTCTTAAAGACTTGAACCTGGGAACGGCTCCAAGTGTCCTGCCTGGCCCATGTGTATGCCTGGGTCCTGCCATTGGTCTTTTCCCACCGATTGCAACAGCTTAATCGGCGTTGCACAGCTGAGCAGCAAGCACATTGAGCCCTGAGCGATCAGAGCCACAGAACAGATCAACACACGCTGCTGCACCCCGACACAACACTGAGCCGGCCAAAGGTCCTCCGAAATCTGCTTTACCAAGTCTGATAACAGGGGCACGGGCTCATTAAAAAGAAAGTTCTCGTTTGGCCGTGATTTAAGGTAATATAACGACAGGAAATGAGAGAAGAGGAGAATATTAAAGCGTCTAGGTGCTGTCATGCACAGCTCTACTGATTTAACCAAATTCTGTGATCCCAGATTAATTTGGCTAGTGATACTCTGAGGCCTGACAGTTCTTCTCAATAAGGCTGTTGGGATATTAAAATTGATGTGGTCCATATTGAAGTGTTCATTAAAAGTATGGAAAGGAAAAGAATTTCGTAATCTATTTAAAAAAAACAACCTCATTTTAATGTTAAGTTTTAAAAGAGTGATTCCACCGCGTAAATCAATCAGAGAAATGAGTTTTAAGAAGTGATTGTTCGTAGCCAAACTCCTTTGTGTGAGTGGTAATAAAAGTAACCAACAAAAAGTCAAATACAAATCCAGCTAATTTATTCATTATACAAAACATACATTTCTGTGTTTTTATGTGTATTTATTTTTAATACTTGTCGGAAATATTAAACAATTTGGTGTTTTTGTTTTTTTTAAGAGTGAGAGTGAAATATATTATCAGGAAAACTAATATTTTTAGATGCCTTAAAAAAAAAAATCGGTTTGAACCCTAATTTCCAATGTATTCGGCTGTAGCATTACCTACCCTGCTAGTTCCTTTAAATATCTATTGCAGACTTAAAGATAAATGAAGCTCGTGAATATTGCTGCAACTTTGTTTTTTTATTTATAAATTCTTAGTTTAGCAATTTATTTTGTTAAGTAAAAAAAAAAAAAAAAGCAATAGCATGCTTTCTTGTAGGGATCATCAGAGTTTTATTAGAATGCTCTCCAGGACTGTGGTGATTTGTGCCGCCAACACTGGTTGAAACTACTCGGGGGAAATTTCCTGCGGTAGTCGGTACTGACAGACCTCAGAATAGAAAGAGGATCACAGGACCTGAGCCACACATCCTGGCAACACTGAGCTGGAGTAGATCTTACAAATGTCCATATAAGACACAATTACTGTACACTCAACCATGAGAGCACTTCGTTGCACTTGACTGTGTTCTAGTGTGGTCCGGTTTTGTGGCCCTTCTAAATTTGCACCAGGAAACATGAGAGCGAAAGCGTTAGGCTTGGACTTGCTGAGCTTTTCTGTGCACTGACACAGGTTTTGTTTTTTGCCTTCTCAGACTCTGTATCTGTGGCTATCCAAGACAGCAGATGCGGAGGTATAAAGGCATCAGCAGCAGGATGATGGTGTCGTCTGAGTTTCTGGTCCAGCTGATCACAGGGATCCACTACGCCCTGTGAGTGACCGCTCAGTTAAATTGTGTTTCTCTTAGGATGTGTCTGTCATACCAGTGATCAGTTTGTGAATACCTTTCACTTTTTTAAGGCTGAAATGAGACTTACCAGTCCTGAATAGAGCTGTTATTATGTTTTTATCTCTCCTTTCTTTCACCTTCCGTTTGTCTGCTTCCTTCCTTGCTTTCTTTCTCCTTCATATCTCTCCTTTTCCTGCAGGTGCAATGGAGAGTCCGAGCTGGGCTCCAGAGCCCTGGACGATGTGTTATATCGCGCCCAGCTGGAGCTCTACCCAGAAGTCCTTCTGGTAAGCATTATGCAAATCCAGCCAGTTCATTCTGATTCTGATTTCTATGTAGGGTCTGCATGCATTTGTTCCTCCTTACCACAGTACTTCTTAAAAACCTTTTTGTAGAGGTTACCAGATGACATACCGCGTGACTCAGTGCGTGTGCAGAGTTATCAAAGTGTTATCATGTACTTTAACCGACTCTGCAGTTCTTTGTCCTTTTGATTGGTGTGTGTTTGTATTGGCGCTGCAGTGCCCTCTGTCTCTGCTGTGTGTTAATCTCTTAGGCGGGAAACGCCATCAAGGCTTCACTTCCCGGAGCTGCACTGAAGTCGAACAAGGAAGGCACACGCTCCATCCAGGTCGAGATAACACCCACCTCGTCCAGGATCTCCCGAAACGCCGTCACCAGTCTGTCCATCCGCGGGCACCGCTGGAAACGGCATGGTGAGAAAGAAGCTGCGCCTACGTGCTGTTTCACGGCAAACACTACTTTCACAACACCAGCAAGGACAATCACGGTGCTGATTTGAGCTCCGTTCTGCTCATTTTGCCCTCATCTCGCACCTCAAGGTTTTTTTTTTCTGGACTCAGCTTCTCCTGTAGAGCCCACCTGATAGATCACAAACCGTGCCAATGAAAGTCTGTTTGGCTGGTTTAGGAAGACAATTGAGTCCATTCCACACTGTCTGTCTCTCCATGTTCTCTGCATTCATATTTCCATACCACTTATTCTGTGCCACTTATTCTGTGATAGTCGTATCATTTAATTCCATTTCCTTCCTCAGTTCATTAGACATTACAGTGGATTGGCATTACAATCGATCACAGCTGGACCTTTTATCTGTGCTGTGTGGGGATGGTACAACCAGCTGACATACTCGAGCCCGACAGCCATTAGTGCCTGTATTCCTTACATCCCTACCAAAACATTCCTGTAATTATAGACTGTGCTGGCTCTCAGCTGCCCTGCTTAAATTAGGGCATGTCCCACAGAAAGCACCAATTAAGCACAGCGTGCTGCCCTTCATTTCTTTTTACTTTAAGTTTAAACTTTGTGATTCACGGCTCAAAATCTTTAGCCATTTCCATCACGGAGTGAGTGTTTGCATAATAATTACATAGTCATTCCGAAAGTGAAAAACAGGTTGACTCAAATGCCCACCTTCGTTTCAGAATGTCACTTATCCGCCCTCTCACTGTTAATTCCCTTTAAACTGGATCCACAGTAATTGGCTTTCAGGTTTTACAAGCACTCACGGTGCTGTTGGTGTTCCATCATCACCCTCTTTGCACATAAGAGTTCCTGTACATTCATTTTGTCTGTCTGTGAATGAGGTTTGATTTCATTGCCATTTCAACTGCCATGTGTCTGTGTTTGTGTATCTCATGCGCATGTGTATATGTGACTGTCATCCTCCTTCAGAGTCTCAGGAGAACAGTGTAGACTCCCCAGACTCGACTCCGGTCGGGCCCATCCCCTCCATTAGTGTTACGGGGGTGAGCGGCGAGCGGGTGGCCAACGGAGAGGCGCTGCGCGGCAGGACGGAGGGAGAGTCGCTGGGGGTCACCACAGAGGTGGGGGTGGACCCTAGAGGTCAAGAGGTCAGGAGACAGAAGTCTGTGCGGAGGCACCTGGAGGACGGGACGCCCTCCGTGGGGAGGGTCCAGATCTAGAGCCCCTCCCCCCTCCACACACACTGTGACCTGAAACCCCCTCACCCCTCCCCTCTCCCCTTGGGCCCAGAGGTACAATGTGTGGGGCATGGGGCAGAACCATGTTTTGGTTGGGCTTTTTTTTGTGGGTGGGGTCTAAACTTTCACTTAACGCTTGGCATGGTGGAACGTGCAGATACTGCGAGGGATATTTAAAAATAATGTTGGTAATAGGGCTGGGCCACAGACAAATATCACAAACCAGCATTTTTACCCCATCATTCGATATATATATCAATTGTATAATGTGCATTTCTTCATGCTCAGACTTAATGAAAATGGGGTTATTTTGGTTTATCTGTGTTACATATGATTTTAAGAAGACTAAACGTGTTTTACCAAAAAGAGGTTATTGCCTTTTTTTTTCTTTTTTTTTACACTCCATAATTTTAGCATTGAAAGTAATAACTCCCTCCCAATTTAGTGAGTAAAAGGTACAAACCTCTACCTTGTGTACCAAAGTTTAATGAAAGCCATATTGCTAATACCAGCTGAGGAACAGAGGGATTCAGAAATGCCTCAAACCAGTATTGGCATTGAAAACATGTCGCCCAGGCCTGTTTAAAAGAGTGTTCGGCATCTAAGTTTTAATTCTGTTAAAACAATTGATTTTAGTGCTTGTTCTAATTCTGCTAGGATTTCATTTTGGATTTCCTTGTGCTTGGCTGCTTGGGAACTTTGCTCTTTGGATGCTATTAATGTTCTGAAATATTTTCATAAACTTTGCGATGTTTTCCATGATTCCTTCCAGCTCTGTCCGTAAGTCCTCTGCATTCTCTCCCTCCCATCGGACTGCTGTGTTAATACTCGG
Source organism: Rhabdalestes septentrionalis (assembly GCA_037832545.1). Lineage (NCBI taxonomy): Eukaryota > Metazoa > Chordata > Actinopteri > Characiformes > Alestidae > Rhabdalestes > Rhabdalestes septentrionalis. The sequence goes on along the minus strand of JBBMFX010000134.1, from coordinate 2,684,779 downwards.
CTAGACTTCCAATGCCAACTAACAAGTTCCCAAATTACACAACGGTTTGGTCTCCTGCTCCATTGCGCATGAAGGAATAAGGCCTTATGAAATCTAATCCGCTATTGTGCTTCAAGCTCCAACACTTAACTGCTGGGTTGCTATGGGAAACCGTGGTTCTGTGGTTCTGTAGACTGGCAGTATGAGGCAGATCAGCAGCTCTAGATCACGTTACTGCAGATTTAAGCTGTTTGACGATATTAGCAGACATGGAGTAATCTGATCAGCTAAGCAAGCTCAAGGACCATCTTTTAGTCCATCACATCACGTAACTAGCCGTTTCTCCTTAAAAGTCTTTTGTAGCTGCCTGTCTGTCCTCTGCCTGGAGTGATCTGATGATTGGCCTGGTTTGTGATGTGCTTTCCTCCTTCCTTTTCACTTGCCATCCTTAAGGTGGCGCTAGATTGATCTTAGTAGTGTTTGATGTTCCCTGAATCTACTTCCTAGTTGTATTTTACGCTAGTTTTGTTTTACACTGGTTTGGGGTGAAGCTGTTATTGCTGATTATTTCTTACCACTACAAATGCACTGAAATTTCAGCCAAATTTCAGAGAAATGTCAAAGAAATTGGTGAAGAAAACACTAACCCTAACCTTAACCCTAATTCAGAGTAATATACAACTGAAAGAACTTTTCAGTAGTAGCGATTATTTCCATGGAATTGTGTAGTTTATCACTTTTTGTATTAAGTCTTATACATTTTTACAAGGTTTCATTCGAAAGGCATAAAAATGGATGGAGCAGTTTTATTTCAGTGCATCGCCTGCAGATAGACGTATAAACGGACTCCTCTATGTGTATAAACTGACCCCTCTCTCCTCTGCCTCGCAGACGCAGTGGATCTGGGTTCCCCGGATGAGCTGATGGAGATCTCCGAGGTGGATGAGGGCATTTGCACGCAGGCCAGCGCTCAGGGGGGCAGCCCTCCCACCATCGTGGTCAGCAACGCCACGGCTGCAGGTGGGAAGCCGATGGGGAAAGGCTTGCGGCGCCTGGGAGGTAGCCGGTCCAGCAAGGACAAGGAGAGGGAGAGGGAGAGGGAGGCGGGAGCGGAGCAGCCCTCGCGGAAGCAGTCGGGCAGTCGAGCCATGAGCGAGAACCTGGAGCTCCTGTCTCTCAAGCGCCTCACGCTAACGTCCAGCCAGTCGGTGCCTAAGGCAGGAACACTGAGCCTGTCCCGCACGGCCAGTGTGGTCTTCTCTCGCTCCTTCGAGCAGGTCAGCAATGCCCTGGCCGCAGCCACTGGTGCCCAACAGCAACCGGTGCCTCCTAACCGGGCAGCGAGCCCCGCCCCCAACCACCACCTCTCCAAGGAGAACCGTTACTCAGCCTGCAGCTTGCAGGAGGAGCACCTGAGCCCCACTCAGCACCACCAGAAGCAGCAGCGCTCGCCCAGTTTCAGCCTGCACCTCGCTGCAGACGTGTGACCCCGCCCCTTTACAGGTGGGCTGATTGGCGTGTGGAAGTCCCGAAAGCCCCGCCCCACAGCTGCAGCGGACATCTAGCCATAAACACAACTCGCATCCCGAGAGAGAAAAGGACCACAGGTCCCTCTCTGGTGAAAAGCCACTCTGAGGCTTCGGAACAGAATGAAGGCCTAAAAAAAACTGACCCTAGCACTCCTGCCCCCTGGTGGCACTGAACCAAAACTGTCGCACCTTAAAATAAAAGTCTGGTTTTTATTTTTGTGGATTTTTGTCAATGGCGTGTTAATCACTAAAATGTTTTAAAAACGTATTTTTGAATTAAGTGTTTAAAAAACAAACAAACAAAAACAAAACTCCCCCTTTCCTTATTTGTACTTCATGTTGTCCATGAACTTTTTTTAAATGGTATTGATTTGGTACTGAGGACTGTACATAACGATATTTCCGATGCGGCGATGACTCGTTTTAGGGAGTGTGTGTGTGCGCTGAGATGTGCGAGGCTGTGCTCAAGCAGCTTTTCAGTTAGGTTGACAATGTGTTCAAACGATGCTTTAAAAAAAAAAAATGACGATAATAAATAGCACAAATTTGTGTATGTGGGTGTAGAGAGGCGGAGAAGAGGAGACGGATAGGAGAATGTCCTTCCCAATTTTTATCTACTGATCTCTGATGAAAGCCATCAGTATTAGACTAATACTCCTGATAACACGGCAATATAAATGGTTTGTGTCCCCGCTCGAGTTCCAAATTGAAACCTGGTGGAGTTAATATACGAAACGTCTTTGTTTACATCAAGTTGTTCATGTTGTATTTCTGAAGCAATATCGTTGTTTTGACAGCAGATCTGTACTTCTGACAACTTTTGATAGGTTTTTTTTTTCCACTTCTTTTGTATGCTGTATAAAACAATGTATTGCACCATGTCAGCAGAATGCAGTATTAACAGGATTCAGAATCAATGTGGTGAAAAAGCTGAGGGTAGAAAAAAAAAAAATCCTGTCCCCTATGAAATGTGATCTCTGCTGTTGGGAAGAGGATCTGTCTGTAATCCATTTTGTTCATTGGCAGTCACCTTTAATGAAAAAAACAAACAAGAAACACTGTGGTATTCAACTGTTGTACGTATGTTTCATGATTTTTTTTTTCACTTTTATTTTAGAATAAAAATCCGGTTGAATTGGTCGGTGCTTATTGAATGTTTTTAATTCAGAAATTTAAACCGTGATCTTTGTCTTTTTTTATATATATATAAAGTATGGAACTGTACATTTGTATTGTACTGGAGTATTCTTGCCTTTTGTCACAAAGCAACATTCATAGATCTCCTTGGAAAAAAAAAAAGTGACTATATTTGAGTTCATCTCTGGTGCTGCAGGACATGCTTTTATCCATAAAAATGAAAAAAAAATCTGAAACATAGCACCTGTTTTCCCAGGTCATTTCTTTGCTCATTGTCTAGGAACACTGGGCCCAATGTTCTTTAACAACTAACATTTTTAAACGTGTGCATGCTTATGCTACCAGGCAAAGTTTTGGACATGCCTTTTAATTCTTTGTGGGGTTTTTTGTTTTTGTTCTTATAATTTCATGCATTCTATGCAAGGCAAGTTTATTTATATAGCACATTTCGTACACAAAGGTAATTCCAAGTGCTTTACATAAAAGGAAGTAAAGACAATAATAAACATGAAGAAAGTAAAACAACCCTAAAAACAATGATCACAACAATAATATTATAGATTAATATATTAATACTGAAAAAAAAACCAAAATGATGAAGGAACACATGGAATTATGCAGTAAACAAACAAAAAAACAACCAGAATATGTTCTGTAATAAGGTAATGAGTGACTTCATTAAGTTGTTCTTGCCATAATGTGCAGTAGAACTGTAGTGGAACCGGATCACTAACTGTGTACCGACCCGACCGTCACTACTGATGATCCCAAACACATCAAGAAGGAAGAAACTCCAGTTAAATAAACACCATTCCAGGATTCCTCATGAATCTGACTGAAAAATGGCAAGAGTGTGCAAAGCTCTATCAGAGCAATAGGTGAGGTTTTCAATATTAATCTACAAAGTAGCCAGTAATAAAAACAGGATATAATTGAATGTGGTTTTTGCAAACTTTATACCCCCATGTTTTGCCCCTGAATTGTTTCCTCAACATGAAAAAGATGAATGGTGGCACTTATATATTTACATAAATGTTTTTGAGTAATGTTGATCTAACATGTTCAGGAAATTACACTTCAGGTTAGTTTTTGCACATGCTGCGTTTAAAGTGCATTTTTCCCTCTGTGTTGGACCCGTTCATCAAGTGAACCAGTGGGCGCCCTGCAACACCGTGCGCGGGGAGCAGTGTGGGAACGGTACCTTACTGAAGTGGGTAGTCCTGAGCTTCAAACACTTGACTTTCTAATAACGGGGCAACTCTCGATCTCTCTACCTTTCAACGGTTGCAAACAAATGACGAAGTAGGCCTTTTGCCAGCAATGGAATATTTGAGAATATATGCAATGAAAATTATGCTCCATTTGAAAACTCCCTTCGACTTCAATTCTTTTTACTTTACACTATTTTGCTAGTTAGAAGCTAATAGCTACAGAGCTGTCAACAAAAATCTCATGCTTAAACTACAAAATGTAATTGTTGGCGTACGTTAGCCTTCATGTACACCTTACTGAAAACGCAATGCAATGTTTGCTTAGAAAGCATTTAGGACGCAATAAACAGTTACAGCTCGTGCAACCAAGGAACCGTGTGGCAGCATTCATTCTACTGTAATGACGTAACTAGTTTGAATTTGGTCGAATTACCAAATTGCAGAAGAGAAACAGTGTCAGAGAATATTGGTGATATTTGCACGTTTGGTTGGCTATTTGCACATTGGTTGGCTTTTATTTTTTACCTAGAAAGATGGGAGAATTTATTGTTAAATTAAAACTGGGACTTCCTATTTATGTACATATTTGAAAGTGCTATTTTCCCAAAGTATATGGGCAATCAGATATACGGGTCTCTAAATTACAATCACATAAATGATTCAAATGGAGACAAATTAAGACCTCCAACCATTTAGATGTCGCCAGAACGGAAGATACAGGTGTACACAGAAACAAGACTTAAAATACGAATTATTTTAAATACAACTAAAAATGAAGTAAATAGTGATGTTGTGTAAAGACACTATCACACGATTAGAAAAATAACTTTCAAATATGCAGACAACCAGAACATTTCATTAAAGTCCCTGTTGGTGGAACGGTCACACGTCCCAATAATTTTGTCCATGTAGTGTAGAATTAAATGAAGGACTGGGCTGTAGATTTTGAGCCATTGTTGGTAGAATGGTCAGGCGTCCCAATACTTTTGTCCGTATTGTGTAGTAGTAAATGTAGGACTGAGCCTTGCTGTGGAGCTGCTCGCCAGGGGGCGATACACTCCCACAGTCTTCCTTTCTGAGGTCGTCGAGTGAAAACATCCGTGTGAACTCCCTACAGCGTGTTCCTGTCCTTCACACACACAGACACACAGACACACACACACGCGCAGCAGATATGGCCAAACTGAGCAAAGAGACGAAGCAGCGGCTGCAGCAGGTCTTCCAGTGCGGACAGTTCGTTATCCGGTGGGGCTTCATCCCCACAGTGCTGTACCTGGGTCAGTATCTTCTCCAGGAGGCTCCTGCTCCTTCTGCCAGGATTGGAGTCCTCTGACACGGTCTAAACACTCACAGCTCCACCATTGTCCAACAGGGACTTCTCTCTCTCTTTACATGTTCATTTAAATCAAGTTTTTCATGTGCCATCTCCTTTTTGGGGCATTTCCCTTATTGTCGCACTCCTCGGGAACACGTGCCGAGAGATACATCTCCTAAAGAACAGATTTTTCATAGATTGACAATATTATACAAAACTTAAGTCGTTATAATTTTATGACGCCAAGGTGTCCGTTAATTTTAATTAATACAGTATTCCTAAACGCTTTCCTTAATAACAATAAATCTTTTCTTGAATCGGTTCTTTTGAATCTATCAGTCTTTCCGAGATCTAAGGCTTCATAATTAATTTCTCGAACATCACTGTGCTACGGTGTCAATTATGTATACATTTTGAATATATTACGTCATAAACTAATTTGCTCATTACGTCATAAACTCTTTGTGCGCACTATTATTAAGTAAGAATGAACCTATTTTGAATCGGTTCACTTCGATCGAACCGAATTGAATGACGGTATTACTATAATTTCTCGAATATTCCATGATACCAGGTTATGTTTATTAGTATTAATACATTTATTGAGCTCATATTTGGTCGCAATCTTATTTTGAACTGATTCATTTGAACACCTCTGTTGAACCGGTTCATAGGCCAAGCTGATCAGATTATTTTAGCGTTTCATTATTATTATTGGCTGAGAAAGCCAAATTCAATTTTAAAACTGTTCTTTCAAGATATAACTAAACAAATTCTTAAAAGAAAACACCACGCTTTGGGGTTTCGTTACTGTATACTGTAGGCAGGAGCGTCCTGTGTCATTGTGCAGTGTGTGTGTGTTGCGTCTTCAGGGGGCGTCTTCTATTAGAAAAATTGGGATGCCAAGGCATTGCATTACATGCGTAGGTTTTTTAGTTCCCTATTTTGGAATGCTTTCCACAAGATTTTGGATTTTCTGTGGGAATTTGTGTCCATTCATACTGTTGAACATTTATCAATTTGGACAAGAAGGGGTTGAGGTCGGGACTCTGTGTTCTTCCACAATCTGTGTCCACAAAGTTGGACGCATGGAGTTGTCCAAAACATCTTGGTCTGGGGGAGTATTTAGATGGTCCTTCACTGGAAGCAAGGGGCCTGAGTTCAGTAATTTATAGGCCTGTCCCAATACTTTAGTCCAAGTATTTTTAGTCCCATATGATTTAGTCCTGCAGTATGCCACAGTAACTAAGGGGTGGGTGGCAGATGCACACAATGTTGCTTTAATTTCTTAATGACTGCTTTGACACATCGGATCTGCTTTGGTGTATTCGAGTTGGTTACACACTGTACACATCATACTGTGAGCTCAGTCAGTAGCACAGGCAAGATGCAGAGAGCTGTTTAGGAATTTCTAGTAAAGAAAATTGCCACTGAGTGTCATTGCATGTTGATCAGACTCTATTTGCCGCTGTAGAGTCTTAAATTAATGGTTTCTCTGGATCTCTCATGTAATTGGTAAATGATTCAACTTTTTTTATTCAGAAAATGCACAGATATTTTAAAGAACGCCTAAAAAATATAAACAGTGCTGATTTCTGTGTACACTTGTTGCTGGACTTTCTAGCATTGTGATCTTAACTCGGTCAATGAGCTGATCCCATTCTACTACCCATCACCCATTTCCTGTATAAACCAGTCTGATTCTGGTAAGTTGTATTTTGCTATGTGATACATCCTTCTACTATCCAAACTTTTTTTTTTTTTGAATGGGTAGAAGCTTGTTTTTCCTCATTTTCAGCCGTTTATGTCTGAGCACTCCCATCATTCATTGAGGACTTGTTGGCAGACGTCCTCTAGCATATTTCCATTCATGCTTTTAAGATGATGGGAGGAATCGGAAGCTACCAGGCTTCCCATAAACTGGCTGTGACTCGCGTCTGAGTGGCTGCTTCCATTACTGTATTCTGGATGAAGAAATGAATCGAGCAGCCTCTCTCTAAATGAGCTGTCCTTACACAACAGGGAGTTGCATTCCAAATGAAATTACAGGGAATTCCAAATTAAGTCTGCGGCTGGGTTAACTAGCGCCAGCCTGTAGGATAAGCCTGTACCAACTCTCATTCAGACCTGTTCAGTCTGAATGTGAACAAATAGCAGGAGTGCAACTGGCCTCATGCATAAAAGAACAGACGTAGGTGAAACGTTCCATGCTGTGTGTCCTTTTTTTAAACAGATGTCAAACGTCTTGCACAGTATCCGTTAGTGTACTGATCCTGAGAGACAACTAGGTCAGCTTCAGTCCAAACTCATCATGAAGATGATAATCTGTCATATTGGTTCACTGCTTCTGGTTTGATTTTTATAATGAATTCGAACATGAGAGAAACATCATATCACTGCAGCCTTCGCTTAGAACTAGGATACTCAGAAGAATAGACTGTTGGTGTGTAGTTTTGCTCTTTGCTGCACTCTGATCAGTGTGTCAGGGAGCTCACAGCACTGATGCATCCCTCCAGGACAGGGGTGGGTGAACTACGGCCCGCGGGCCACATCCGGCCTGTTGGGCTTTTTAATCCGGCCCGCCGAAGATCGGCGTCTTATCCGGGTCTCGGGGGCGAGACTGGGCGGGACCGAGCACACAGTGTAATGTACTCAAATTAGGTTCGCATTCACATTGTGAATACCACATACTCCATTGCGAACAGCCGTAACGCTTACAGTGACGATAAGTTCGATTCTTTTCAGAGTGACGCCTCTTTTGGCCCAGAGAAGATCCGGTTCTTTCGTCTCCAAACAGCTCTTAGTTTATTATCACCTGTAGCCTCATATTTCAGCACAGCTTGGCAAATATGAATGCTTTGTGCATTGATAAACCCTTAGGTTGTTTTGTAGTTGCTCTTATATTGTTTTACCGTTGACCTTCATATTAATTAATGGGTTTAATATTTTTCATGTTATTCAGTTTATTCAGTTGTCAGTCTTTGACAATTCTGAATCGAAATCTAAGAAATTATATTTGTAGAATTATTTTCCTGTTCGAACTACGACACAATTAATACCATGTATATAAATATTTACAGAATATTCTCATACTCCTGATGATCTGTAGCAGCTTATCAAAATATAAAATGTACTGCTTTTTAAAATGGGAGAAAATTAACATTGAGTAGAGTTAAGTTATCGTGGACCTCGGACACAGTTCAGATTTTTCATGTGGCCCCCTGTAGAAATTAATTGCCCAGCCCTGCTCCAGAGTGTCACTCTGAGAGGAACCAAAACATTAAAAAGGAACTCTATCGTTCACAGCGGATATTTAGTATCCGGTTCCGTTTCATTTCGCTTTTAAAGCGGAAGCAGCGGAGAGATCCTCCAGCGGAAACGGTGTCTGATACAAGCTAGTATCTGATGTAAAGATCTGGAAGAAAGTGGTCAGCAAAAAAGCATCAGTTCAATGGATGTGTTAGGTATCAGGAAATATTGGGGGTTAGAAATTCATGTGACAGATGTGAACACACAGAACCTGATTGGGGCAGATTGCCCGGGCAATCAGAAGTCTGTGGGTTCCAATCCCAGTACTTCTAGTGGCATCACTGAGGTGCCATGCACTGCTGTACTTGGTGAATGGATTAATTGGGTCAAATGCAGAGAGACACTTTCACATTGTGTGCTGTGGTGTTATTACACATGAAAATGAGGGACCACTATGTACTTTACTTTATATAACACAATGTATGTATATACATAAATGTATATATTAGGGCTGCACAATATGGACAGAATATTAATCTGCTACTATTGATGCCTTTCGGTATATTAATAGGCCTGTATCATCTCTTTCCTGGAATTAATAAGAACTAAAGTGTGCCAGTATTTGCAGTTCATATATGGAACCAGCCTGTTTTTAAATCAATGTGTGTGATGTCACAGAACCCACATATCTCCTTATCAGCCAACAGAAGTTTAGTCTGCCTTTTCATGCTGAATTTCAAAGGGGCCTTTCAGCCCCAGGCTGTTTTTTGAATGAGGTGCGATACAGGAGAGACGGTCAGAAAAGGGATTATACATATAAATGACATGTATCAGCTTTAAAGGCACTTTGGCCAAAACAGCCTGTTTAATTCTTTGGTTGGAAAACGGTGGTGAACGAACGTATTTCTGAAATAATTTTGGTACAGAAAGCCATCAGGGAAGACATGAAATAAAACCTCAGCCAATCAGTGCCCTAAATGACAAAAGATGACAATTTCCACAACGATTTCGCCGTTTGTTTTGTTGTTTGATAACAAGAAGACCTCGGATTACTTAGGCCTCATTTACACTTCAGGTCTTGATGCTCAATTCTGATTTGTTGTCTATATCCGATTTTTCTGACCTTCTCTTTACACGTTTTTTTTTATTGTGACCCGAAACCGATTCACATATTTACACTTGTCAGAGCAAAATGGGTTGTTACACCACACAGTAGCCAATATGGACGAGCGTGAAATATGTTTAATGCTAGCTCTGCGATATGCAAAGTGAAGAAGGAAGAGAAGAAGGAAAAGGGGGATTATTGCAGCCTGCGTGTATACTTCAGTTATTACGGCCTCGACTATTCAGAGGAGAGACAACTTCCGATTGTCTCTGTCAACGTTCGTCCGCATTCCTCTCTTACAACGACACAACATTTCGGCGGGCGTCCCTCTGCAGTTGCGCCTCGGGGGCGCCCTCTGGTGGCATTAACAGGTGCGGGATATCGTACAGTTAATGACGTACAGAACGCATCACCTTGGAAAATCCGATCTGCCTGTTTACATGACCGTCACAACGGCACATATCTGATTTATATCTGATTTCATTCCACATGTGATCGAGGCCTGAATACGATCTCAAAATATCGGAATGGCTGCGTTTTTTTCCCCGTTTACACTGTGAGGCTCCAGATCCGATCTGTGTCACATATGAGCAAAAAATCGGAATTGGGGCGCATTTAACTGCCGATGTAAATGAGGCCTTAGAAGACCCAGTAGCTCACCCAGAGCTGTGGCCAGTCACAAGAATTGTCAGAAATATCGAGTGTGTAGAGGTTCATTTACATATTGCATCCTTATGTGATATCAGAGTTATGCAATACCATGGTACACATTTCACAAATTTTTCTTTGATTTTCACAAAACCCACTCAGTAATAGTAGGGGAAGTCCAGCTAATGTCTGGATTAAAGTCTGTTTATTCTTGTGGAGGCTGTAATATCAACCTACTTGTTTCCAGGATGTCGTTACGGCGCCTTTGGTTTCATGCGCCTTTCACTTCTGATCACATTGCTGCTCATATTTAGTAGTGAAACTTGACCTGTGTATTACTGACGTTCTGACTAACTCTGCTGCTGGCTTCTTCCTTCTTTCGGGTTTCATCTTAGTGTCCACGCTGCAGAGTTACTCGTAAATTGGCCTTTTTTTTTTTCAAGCGTTTGTAGAATTTCACATCAAACGGCTCTGAATGTGTTTACGTCTTAGACATTTAATCATGGAAACAATGAGAAAAATCAGTGGAACTTCCACTGATCTAACACATCTAAAATCAAACACTGATGGAAGAATGATGGTAAAATCCTGATGCATAGTTTCTGTTTTCTGGTTTTGATTATGATTTTTTTCTCCACCATTTACTATAAAAGCTGGATAGCTTGCGTTTTTAAAAACATATTTAAACAGAGAATGAATGTAGTGCAGAGTGAACTAATATTAAATGTGAAATACTGAATATAGAATGAACATAAATTAGACTCTGCTCTGAACTGAATCACATTGGATCAATAAGAAAACAAGGTGCATTATTGCTATTCAAATCAATTAAATTTTATTTCTATAGTGCTTTTTACAACCAGGTTGCCACAAAGCAGCTTTACAGAGTCCAGGTCTGAGCCCCT
>JBBMFX010000134.1:2657020-2673601 GCA_037832545.1 Rhabdalestes septentrionalis | reverse complement strand
TTCTCTCGCAGCTCTTCAGTTCTTTTATTCATCATTTTGTTGTTGATTCTTTTTTTGTTCTGGTTCTCTGTCGCTCTTGCTCTCGCTGTCTCCCTCTCTCTCTCCCTCTCTCTCAACTCTCTCTCACTCTCTCTACACACACTGATTATTTACTGCTCCCATAGATCATCTCATCTCACTTCAAATTCTTACTGATGTCCATCCATGTTTACCACTAGTTCAGTAATTCTGTGTAAAAATATGTTAATTTAAGTCCAATTCTGTTCTATTCTAATTCTATTGTAGCTACTCTGTTAATACATGTAACCAATTCACAAGTGTAATATAATTTAATAAATGCAACATGAAAGCACATCATTTATCATATGTAACTAAATAAATATAGCCCATAAACTGGCCCAAAATTATCAGCCCATAAATCCACCCTTGAATTTTTTCTCTATTAAAACTTTCATTTACTGCTTTGTGTTTACACTCATTTTCCATTTCATCAGCTCCACTAAACATATAGGTGCACTAGCTGTTAGAGACTGTCCTCCATCTGTTTGTCTGCATTATATTTAACCTCCTTTACCCGGTTCATCAGGTGTGTTTGCTGCACGGAGTGGATTTGCTCCTCAGGGGTGATATTGCATGAGTATTCTAAAAAAGTTCAAAAGAGCACATGTTCAGCAGCATTACACATTTGGTAGTAAGTGTCCAAAGGAAAGTCTATTTGGATCATTTTCAAAGGGAATGCAAAACTCTTGTGGACAAACTTGAAATGATTACCATAGTCCTGCTGGGTGTGTGGTTCTGCACAGCAGCGACTACAGAAGACTGCTCTACTTTATCCTGAAATCACAGAAAGCCCTGCATTCCTCTATAGATCATCAAATACAGGTGTGCTGTTGTATCTCGCACCAAGATGTTGGTAACAGATCCATTAAGTCCTGGAACTGATGAGGTGGAACCACTGCAAATTGGTAGTTGCTTGATGGAATCGAGATCTGGGGAATCTGGAGGCCAGGGTGAAACCTTGAACTCCTCAGGATGTTCCTCAAGCAATTCCCAAGCGATGCGTGTACTGTGGTAGGATACATTACCCTGCTGATACAGTTGCAATGAAGTACCTGGCCTGGGGTGAGATAAGATAAATCTTTACCAGTCCGGCAAGTGGGAAATTTGCTTTAGCATGGCAGAAATTGGACAGTACAAAATTAAGATCAGCAAAAAACCCACAAAAAACTATAGAATAGAATAAAATACTATACAGGACAGTATAAAATGTCCAATATACAATCTAGAGCAGGGGTCACCAACATTTCTGAAACTGAGAGCTACATCACGGGTACTGAGCCATATGAAGGGCTACCAGTTTCATACAGTAGTACAGAGTTTATCTAAACTTCATGTATAATAAACATGTTTAAATGCTTTTTTTTTTATATTGCCATTTTCTAATACATATAAATGAAAATGAGATTAAAGAAGAATAGCAACAGGAAAATTACATGTTAGAGTTGTGGTATATTTTGGACCGGTCAGTGGGCTACTCATGTGGTCCTTGGGTGACCCCTTATCTAGAGGTATAACATCTGGACATGTATATTGTAAAATATATGCATATACATATATAAACTATATGTAAACATATTGTAGACAGGTTGTATATATGTAAACAATGAGTATATGTATATAAATAGAGAGAGTGGGTATATAAGTAAACATAAGAAAACTATAGATACACACACATACAATCACACACATACACATGCACACAGGTACACAATGGCACATGCCACTGTTATAATAATATTGTGCTTATTGAATAATATGTAGGTGTCGTATCCATATAAATCCATGGACCCAGGCTTTCCCAGTATTTTTCCCAGAGCATCACTTTGCCTTTGCCGGGTTCTCTTCTTCCCTCTGTGGATTCTGGTGCCATCTCTTCCTCTAAGTTAATAGCATACATTATGCTCTCATGTCTATTGTTGCCACTTTATATGGCAGAAATGGGTTAGCATGGGTACTCTGACTGGTCTGCAGCTAGACTTGCCATTTCAGAGATACTCAAAGCCAGTTTTTATGGCTAAAATGATTTGGTTTTTATCTCAGCAACTTTATATACCTGCTCATTTCTCCCATATCCAATGTGGTCTCTACATTAAATAATATGAACTTATAGGAGGAAAGAACTGGAACACGTTTCTGGGTGACTACATTGCTTACATATCAGTTTCAAAGTAATTACAACATAGAAAACAACAAGAGTTGTTTGCAATAGAATTATGTATATCATACAATGTCAGAAACCACACAAGCAAGTCAGAGGTAATTTATCAACACGACACAGTTTAAGGCAAGTGGGTAATGAAAGTCAAGCAGTTTGCCCATTATTAATGGGTGAGGTATAAACTCTCATTACTCGTTCCCTACATTAGCCTTGTAGATCTAGTAATTCGCCGTAGTTGATGGGCTGGAGTACGTTTAGCAAATTGCATTGTTTAGTTTTATCCAAACTAATTCTTTATGGTTGATAACTGAAAGGTGTATGTTTAAGGGCTCAATCTAAAAGCCAGTGTGTCCTTACCCACCAGCCTACTCTGTTTTATTTTCTGCAGTGACTGACCACAGCAGCACCGCAGGATTGGGCCATATGGGCTTCTTCTAGCTTTTAACATTTCAAAGGAAAGTCTGTCAAAATACCTGTGGTCCCGTGGCACAACTCCAGCTCCACAGCCCCAGAAGTCCTGTGTAGAACAACATCTACAGCGCTTCTCCATTAGGGGGAAACTGTTGAGCATTAATTACCGAGGCACCCTGGGCCTTTCCTGAGTGTTTTTAATTTTTCAAAATTTCTTCTGCTTTTGTTTTCCAGCTCTTTCCTAAATGCTGGTTCTCTGAGTTCAGGAGAATTCTTGCTGGAACTGAACCTGTTTTGTGCTTCTCTTGTCTAATAGAAAGGTTTTGTTGTCTTGTTCTCCACAGGTACAAAATGAACTGGCGGCGGCACTGGCAAGGAAAGCAAGGAAGTCAAGTAAGATGGATGTTTCTGATGAATAGAAAGTGATAAAAAAATTTTTTTAAAAACACATTCAGTTTCATGGTTTGAGTTTAATGTGTGAAGTGTGAGTTGTGATTTCTCCTTTTCCTGCGATTGGTGCTAAAAGCTGATTATGTGTTATTGTGATTACAGTGTCAGAGGAAGACACTTCAGATTCAGCAGAAAGTTCCCCACAAGAACCGCAAAAACCAGCCGAAGACAAAACCAAGGTACAGTAAACACACATAAACACACTCACACACACAAACACACACATTCCAGAAAACACATTGACCAAACCAAATGTCTCCCAGTTTTTTTTCACACCAGGACCCACATGCATATGACATAATGTGAAAAAATATTTCATGAAAATTCTCCTTGCTTTTGGATCTATAAGAGGTGAATATAGTGTGTAAACATTGTTAACATTTTTACATTAAAACTCTCCAGACCACATGGTTAATACGTGATAGTGATGATGATGATGATGATGATGATGATGATGATGATGATGATGCAGATGCAGAAGCACCTCAAATTCGATGTTGTTGTTTTTGTTTTGTCACAAAAAGTGACAGAGACCTTAAGCTGTTCAAAATAAGCCGTGTAAGGGCTCTGTCATTTTACGCATATAAGCTGTTTCTGGCCATGCCCCACCCATCCCATGCTTATGCTGTGCGTTTACCACTCGTGAAAATGGCAGAAAACAGAGGCGCTATTCAGCCCTATATGTTGGACCCCCGAGTCCGACCCAGAGAGAGATGAACTCATGGTGACTTGCCTTTACCTGTAGCCGCAGTGCCCGTCATCTTATGCATGCTCATAAAACCAGCATACACATATGGTGGATCCTCAGCTAATCTACTGGGTGGGGGCTCGACAGGGGATGGGTGGTTCCATAGGTGGTTCTACATGGGGGCCAGGGGGTGCCAGGGCCCCCCTAGAATTGCTCCTGGCCCTAACCCCTTATGGCCCCCCTGCACTGAACAGCCAAAGATTTAAAAATACATTTCTTATCGCGACATGCATAACACTACGTGTGTTCTAGACGGACTACTTAAAGTGCTAGACACCCATGCTGACACACTTGCGTAACAACCCCCCCGCTCTAGACACAGCGGTAGTTTGCACAATGGTTATATATGCTCACCTAAAAACACAATGGCTTTGCACAAAATGTCCCCTTTAAACCTAATTTCTTAAACTCAAGTGCTGATACAAGAAAGCCTCTGCTGGTACTGCAGTGCATCCAACAATAAAGGGTAGCATGGATTTTCTTTTATATAGCGAGCAAAAGCTCCATTTCCGTCTATATTTAGGGCTAAAGCTGGACTATGGTAAACTCCCTTAATCGCCAGTGAGGCAAGATAAGTAAAAAAAGCTTTATGGAGGTGTAGAATATAAATACAGGGATGTACTAACTGGATTACATGTTATGGTCGGGTACACTTGTGTATTAATCCCCTTTTTTCGACAGGCATTAGAATGAGTCAGATCAACTCTATTTATGATATGAAAATGTAAATATCTCGACTCCACCACGTGATCTTAACTTTTATATGTGAATAATACTGAAACATAAGATAGAAGCATGAAGAAAGACATTTAAAACAGCTTTTGTTGCCCCTCATTTGTATATATGTGCATCACATTCAGAAAAGAGTTCAAAGAGAATTTGTGAGTAAAATAAAACTTACACACAAATGTGAGTAAGGAGAGAGTTTGGTTATTCCTGTCAGGATCAGCTCCACAGTGATCCCACAGCCTCATAATCACTTCATGCCTATATGACTGTCTATAGTTGTCGAACAAAGACCTTAATCTTTCCTTAATTTGAGGTGTGAAAGTAATGCTGCTAAAATCATCCAGTAATAACTGAATTAATAAAATAGCATTTATCGTGATGGGAGGCGCTACATCCCCTTTGTCTCGACTGGAAACTATATGTGATTATAGAAACTCATTTAAAATGAAAAGTTTACCCAGTGGGCCTTAAAAACTGCTGTGTGACACAGAAAAGGGCTTTAGTAATGAAAACAGATGTCGCTGTATGGCACAGTGATGCGAGTGTGAAAGCACAAGAGCAGGCTGCCCAGGGGAAAACAGTAAAGGGCTTTTCCTGCGCGGCCTGATATTGCTCCCCTGTTTCCTGAGCCACTAAGAGTCAATGGGATTTCGGCTTACAGGTACTGACTCAGCAGCTTACTGAAGAATGAGAACAAGCGAGGTTGTGCGCAAAGACAAACTTCGCCTCACATTTCGAGGAGGTGTGCGTTTGCCGAAGAGCGATTCTCGTTGTTTATACTGTGAAACATAACTTTTCATAGTTACACATGATCTCTTTTCATGCGTTTTCTTTTAGCTTCCTTTTCAAGGTCGGCATGGGATTAGTGGTGTTCGCGTTTTTAGACGTACGCGCGTGTATCTGCGTGATAATGTTAAATACGTGTGTGGACACTTTTGCGCGGTGCGTGTAAGTGAGCGGGTGTTGCACAGATATGGAAAGAAAGGGACCGAGGACCGGAGAGAGGACAGAAGTGGGGAGGCGAGGGCTCTTGGCACGTCTTCAAACACGGGAAACCTCTTACTCTATCTCAATAATTCATCAGCCTCAACACAATTACAGGCATGCCCAGATTTAGACAGCACAGCTGCACACTGCACTCAGCCTGCACACGCCTGACATCACACACACACCCAGAGAACCCAGTTCACCCGCTCTGGGTCCATCCCCTCTGGGTCCATTCACTCTGCAGAAACATTCAGTCAGACCAATAGAGGATTTGTGTCGGGCCAGTCAATTCCTGATATTATCATGATTTGCAAAACTGTTCATTTGCTGTTCATTAAAAGTTATTCCAGCATTCCTACAGTCAAAACTGTTTTGCGTATCATTGAGGAAATGTTCTCCATTGTCAAGCATTGCTGTTGTTATAGGAGAGCTGAGGAATGTCTCCTATAAAGGCCACTGCTGGATGTAGGCCACATTTAAAAGATTATGTAAATAACCAAACTGAAAAATCTGATTAAAGTAGTAAAAAAAGAAGTGATAAGTGAGTCAAAGAATCAGTGATTCAAGTTGCAGTTTGAACATAATCTTAAAGCAAAATCCTCTAAAGGTGAGAGATGGACTGTTGGAAATTTGAACTAGGAAAATTTGAACCAGACAACAAAATAACAACATAATGGAAACTATGGTAATTTATGTAGCACCTTTCATACATATTTTATACACATTGTCAGTAAATAGTTATTAGACAACCTTGAAGACTATCATTTTTTTTTAAATCACCCATGTTTGTATGATTTTGGATAAAATAATGTTCTGAAACAATTAACCACAGTTGTATTAAGCAAATTTTATTACTGTAAGAAAGGTGATATTAATGATAGTATAGCTGATATTTCGTGTGCGTGTGTGTGTGTGTGTGTTTGTGTAATATCCACCTCGAACAATGTACATTATGAAAAAAAACTTTTTATCTGAATGTGGACGTCAACATCCTTGTATGGACCGAAAAAAACGAAGGCCCGGGTGCGGTTGCGTAACTCGGAGGGGAGGTGTACTGACCCCAGTTACTTTTAGACTGGAGTATTTATTCCCAGGGTGGTTGTGGTTGCAAGAGGGCAACAGGAAGTGCCGTGGGCAGACAGCCACTCTGGAGAGTCTGGGGCAGGTCCAGCAACACGGCTTATCAGACATGTTTATTTACTGAGGAAACTACTGCAGGACAGTGCTGATGAGTGAGTCTGAGTGTGTGTTTGTGTGTGTGTTTGTGTTTGTGTTTGTGTGTGTGTGTGTTTGTATGTGTGAGAGAGAAGGAGAATCAGTCCGTTATTTATAGTTAGTGATACCAATCTCAGCTAAAGAAATGCAGTTTTCTAATTAGAGGCGCTGAGTGAATAAAGGAAACAAAATAATATGACTGCTTAAGTTTAAAACACGTTTCACTGGACGACACACCCTAAACCCTGACGTCACAGTCCAACACCCATCCATGTTCACTCAGAGCAAAAGTGGTATAAATAGTATTTTATAGTATAAATGGTATTTTGCAATGGGTTCAGTAAATTGAGTGGATCCTCCTTTGAAACCGGGTACTGGGTTTGATTCCTCCCACAGACATGCACAGAAAGTGAGCTGGAGATGATGTGTGACTGTGTGTATGTATGTTTGGGGGGTCTTACGTTACCTCACTCTCTGGTCACTAGCAGATGCTCCAGCCTTCGTTCAAACCTTCGTTTAAAATTGAGATAACAGCTCAAATAATGAATGAATGTAACATTTGTGTTTTGAAAGCATGTGTGGATATCCAATCGTTTTCAGTCTTCTCAGTCTTTTCCTTATTAAGGAATAGAATACAGTACAGTAGAGAACCAGCACTAGGTCTGGATGCGGACCGCCGTCCGCCATTTAGTGAAGCATGCTGTACACATTCAGACTTGCTCTTTCAGAACTCATTCACACTTATTATAGTTCTATTGTTCTCTTGTGTTTTTCACTCTTTTTCGTCCTCTCTGTGGTCCTGTGATGTTCTGTTCTGTTCTTGTGGTCCTGAGGGCATATTGTGTTATTTCACTGTGTCCTGTGTGTATGTGGTTGAAATAGATCACTTTCATCACCGTATCCAATGACTGAAAAAGTCTGAGACCAGTAGCTAGAGTTTTTTTTTATTCTTTTCAATGTAATATATTTTTCATTTTTTATTATCAGACAGTTACTCAAACAAGTGAAAATTAGAATCTTTGGAAGCCTCTGATTAAAAGGTTCAGATGCACCTGTGAGTCGTCTGAATACACACATTCATATAAAAGAACAAACGAAACTGACATTACTGTTCGAAGGCCTTAACCTGGTAAGGACCCTAAGCTTGCGTATATTTAAACAGGGATTGATAAATAATTCAGAAAATATCAATACATCAAAAACTAAAAGCCACAGTTGCCTGTCAGGGATATTGTTAGATATAAGTTACTCATAAAATCAGGCGAAATCACATAATGTTTGACTTGAGCAACACAAAACTTGTTATTAGTTTTTCTGGTTCTTTCTGTTCTTCACTGCACGGATAAGGGAGTGTTCTCTGCTTGTTTGCTTCCCCAGCGAGGCGTTTGGTTCTCGTCACTGAAGCGTAGGACCTTTCCTGTAAACAGACCCCATGTTGAGTGTTCCAAATTATCCCATGAATTTTTAAACCAGGGAAGCTTCTCCTCCTCTGTAAAGTTTCTGGTGGTTAGCACTTCCAGGAACAGCCAGATTTGTGGAGTAACTGGGTTATAGAGCTAAATAAAATGACACCATGATTGATGCAGACCCATTTGCAATACTAAATGTATGACAATAATGTCATTTTATTCATTTCTTCCAATATGATCTACAAAAAACCCATGTATTTCAGTATCATTCATTATTTGTAAAAATGATCTATTTAGCGTGTGGAGAGATAAAAAATGGAAAAATAAATGAATACAATTGAAAACGGACCTGATATTCAGCTACTTCATGTAGTTTTTTTGCTATACAGTACTGTGCAAAACAGACACCTGTGCAAGTAGTTTGAATTAATTTATTTCAGCTTAGGGCTTCTTTCTCCTAGCAAAAGCAAAGCTGAAAATTAGAATACATGCAAACAAAAGCAGTAAAAATGATCAAGATTTCTTTTCTAAAAAGCAGTGAATATTTTGTGAGTTGGTTAGAAGAACACAGGTTTGGTTCCAGGTTTCTTCTCAGTGCCTCCAGTCATTGGGTGAATAAATACAATTCCTGATTCAACACACCTGATTTAATCTACTGAAGAAAAAAAAAACAGGATTTGATGGAGCTAATCAAATACCTGGTTTGGTAAACCTGGGCTTCCATCAGGAAAGAGGTCTAGAAACTCTTTGCAATACATAAAACCACAATTTACTGTATTAATGATGTTTGTATTGATAGTAATTTAACACCATTGCCCAGAAGTAAACAGCTTTTAATCATAATTGTCTCAGGTGCCTTATGCATATTACTGTACCTGATGTACATTTCTGTATGTATCATGTGATTTTTTCATGATACACAGGAGTCCGATGATATAACCAGTCAATCATACTGAGGTGTGATTACAGTAACAGCCCTGTGTGTGTGTGCAGCATGGCTGTGTCTGATTAGAGCTCTTCTGTGGTTCACCCAGAGCGTACTGCCATGCTTATTACCATCTCTCTCTCCTCTCTGTGCGTACATGTGGTCTGAGCCACAGACGCACTCAGAAATGACCCCCAGAAGCCACCATTAAAAAATAAGCCTCAGTGACTCACATCCACTTCAGCCTTCAGCCTCCTCGGAGAAATTCACCCATCGCTCATGCAGTGAGTGTTTGATCTCACAAACACACGCCTCACATGAATATTTCAGTGACACTGGACATCTCCCTCTGGCTGGGCTGGAGTTAAGCCACCCTTAGACTGGAGCGTACAGGCCCAGCGCTCTGTAGGAATGAACTTCTACTCAGTTAATGGACCACAGGCCACCATGTGTGCAAGATGTCTTTCCCGTGGATGTTTTCTTTCTCTTGTTCTGCGTGTTTGGGGTGTTTTTACGGCTCTGCTGGCTGTCGGACTGCACTGCACCATTGTTTCAGTGGCACCGTGGGATGATTTACCTCACAGGAAGAGCTTTGCCTAGAGCCAATCAAAACACAGCCCAGTGTAAATAAACAAATGGGAGGGGGTCTGGTTCTGAAATGATAATGCACCGCCTGTCCCAGCGGCTCCCTACTACCAGGCTGCATGTGGATGTGTGAGCATGTTTTTAGGTCTTTATGGGAACCATATTTGCACAAGGTGTAGGAAAACTACGTTTCTTACATTTATGGTCATCGTTTATATGATTTTCTACATGCTTCTCTAGAAATCTAGAAATGTTTAAAATGGCATTCTTGACAAGACAGTTGGCCTTTGAAATCTCAGATCTGTTACTTGGGATCTGAATGTAGTAAATCTTAAAGATTTTGACAATAGTTCTGTTTTTTTGTCTGAAAAAGAAACACATATTAGATTAACACTGAATGGTCGGAAACCGTTTGCCAGTAGAATGGATAATATTGAATATGGCAATAAATCTTTTCTATATATGTTTTAAAAATTGCTCGTTTGTTCTCTTATATGTGTTACATTGTCTTGCATCGTCTTTCATTTGTCTATGGATAGTTACATTTTTATTCAATAAACAGACAGAACATCTCCTCCCTAATTATCGACAAACAGATACTTTGAACGTCACACTATTACAAGAATATAGTACAGTCTGTTTCTTGTGAGCACACACATTAAATGGAGAAACTCTGTGTGCGAGACTGGATCTATAGCAGAGAGGGAAATGAAGAGTTTTCCAGGAGAACGTTGCTAGCTTGTTTGTTTCACCAGTTGGTAAATTGAATGGAATCTCTCCTCCACAATAGAAAAATCCCAGTTAAGGGCACGCATGATGTATCCTGAGATGCTGTTGTGATGTATTACAGTCCTTGTTAATGACTTTTTGCACAGATGTCATGTTACACCATTAATATCCAATGTTGTTTGGTCGGAAATACAGACATTGTCAAACTGACCTACTTTGCAGGTAGCCATTGAAACAAAACACCATATGTAAACGTATAGTATAACACTCACATGTGGTGTATTGTGTCTGAATTCAAACCACAAAGATAATATTTATTGTGCTACATTTTTCGGTGATACTTGTTTGTCTACATTTACATTATTGTCCAAGATCACCTGCCAGTTATGTCTATCTTGTACCCAACCCGAGTGGGTTTAATGATGGGGAAACACTGAATTATGTACAGGAGATATTCATCTTAACACAACTCCCTCTTCTCTTTCATTTACGATTCTTCTACTTTCACACAGACTCACACATACGCACACACCCCGCTAACATAAACACACACATGGGGTATCATGATAACCCCAACGTATGCTTGCCAAAGCTCCTTCCTTTCAGGAAGCCAGATACTCCAGAGTTTCCTGTTGCGCTCCGCTGCCCATTCGGAAGTTTAAGTACAGCTCTTCCCAGACTTTTCCCGCCTCTTTTTTGGGAGGAGTTACTCACACACATACACACACGCACATGCTTCTTCAGTGAGGAAATGCATTTGGGTGCTGGCCCTCATACATTAGTGTAGAGAAAACAGAGAAGGAGCAGAGGATGAAAGGAATGAATCTTCTGTTCCTACACACATTTTTGGATAGCACTGAGAGTTTGACAGATTTCTCTGGAGTTTATTAAGGACTGAGGGTCTCTGTTGTCTCTTGTTTAGGGACTTGTGCCTTACCTGTGTGAGTGAGTGAGTGAGTGAGTGAGTGAGTGATGGGAAGCATGGCGTGGGACTGTGGGCTGAAGTATCTCTTCTCTCTGCCCCCGGCTCTGCAGCAGGGCGGTGTGTGTGCGCTGCGCTCGCCTGACGAGCTGTCCCGTCTGGAGATGGTGCAGAGACTGGCCAAGGACGGCTGCCGCTTCCTCCAGAACCAGAACTACAGACTGCCCGACCGCTCCGCACAGGTCAGAGTCACTACGGATTCTTTAGCACTTGCATGTTTGAGGAATTTGATGCTTACTCCCGCTGAGCTCACAACGGTTTGATTCAAAGTCTTTGAGGGTTCGGATTATCCAATGATCATTTGACTTGATTTGGTTGTTTCACATTCAGAATTACTGTCAAAATGCTCCTATTCTATACTATATTAACAAACTCCGTTTATTATGTTTCCATTTGTAATTTGCCTGAGAACTTAGAAACCAGCACATACTGTATTGAATATTGCTGTAAATAGTCAATCAGTTGTAACATTGCAAAATCAATTCAGTTGGATTAACACACTCGAATGGATGCATCCATGCATTCATTTTCACACCCTCAGGTCAAACAAAGCTGCTCGGTGCCAAATACAGCAATAAAGAAGCTAACGTAGTCATCGCTGTCATAAGAAAGCAGTGTATCTCCAGCACAGTGATGGAAAACAGCATCAGTTCATTTTCACTGGTTTATTTGTCATCAAATATTTCCACGATATGGCAGCAAAAAATTGCAAAGTTTTCTCATGACATCAATTAAAGCAATAGAAAACCAAAAAATGTCACTAACTGGCTCCCTGGCTTCAGATTTAAACCACTTTAAGGGGCCACCTCTTCTACTAAAGAATTTTAGAGCACTGAAACCAAAATGTGCAGCTCAGATATTCCTCAGGACCACCAATACATTCTGCATTGTAGCCTATTGAACATGCTTTAAGTGAGTAAATCCAGCAGTTAGCCTGTGTGGCTCCATTGTTTGGACTTGCGTGTGTTCTGCTCAGGTCAGCAGTAACTGCAGCTTGATTCAGGAGGAGTTGCTCAGCAGAGACGGCACAGTCCTTAGCCTGTTAGGTTTTGTGTTGGAGCATGGAATACATGGGTATGAGTGTATGTGTGTGTATGTGTGTGTGTACATGCTGTAGCCTGCAGCAAGGTGACACACAGCTAAGTGAGTGTGCAGGAGAGACAGAGAGAGAGAGAGTTTGTGTGTGTGTGTGTGTGTGTGTGTGTGTGTATTTCTCCAGAGTAGCTGTGTTCAGTACCAGAGAGACTCAAAACCCTCTTCAGAGCGACGGCCTGATTAAGCACTGCACAAACAACCCACATGATTAGTGAATTTTACAAGCTGTGTTTGCATCTTTGGAAATGATACCGTGGGGGTAATGAACGCGCTCAGCTGGCGGCGTGGTCTCGGCTACCTGTGAGTGTGAAATGAGACTGCAGAAGAAAACGCAGCGCAATTAATATCATGGAAAACAATGACAAAAAACCCTGAATGAGTTTATTCCAAAGAACTCATATCCCACATATGTTGATGTTTGTTTTCTTTGTCTGTTTGTTTCCCGGAGGTTCACTTACGACATTTGTGTGGTTCCTGCACAAAAATAATTCATTTTGCATGCCAGTTTTTCAGCCTCTCTTTATTTCTCAGACTTAACCTGGCCACTTTTAAGATTGTAAACAGGCTGTGATGTATAATGCCTCATTCCAAAATCAGCCTGGACCAGAAAATGACTTTAACAGAAGTGGCCAAGTTGCCATAGGCCCAGAAGGCTGCTATGCAAATATGATGGTTGATTTGACATTACAATAGCAATGAATATACAATAAGCTAGTTTTGGAGCTTAATTTCCATACATGGACCATAAAGACCATACATTTAGAAACTGTAGCAACAGAACTGAAGAAGTGAGGAGCTATAAAGAACCTTCTTTAAAGGAGTAATCAGGATAGATCAATTCTTATTGTTAGTAAGTTGCACAATTAATTATTTAAACATTTCATTCACATTCTGATTCACATCTGCTGCACCTTTTTATTGCTCTTTTATTCACTTGACTTTTATTTACTTTTTCCAACAAAGGTTCTTACAGACTTTCTTGTATTGGTTAAATGACTGTGAGAAATAATGAATGTTAAATAGCACCATGATGTTGCAATGTGTAAATTTATATTAAAATTGCAACAATTGTGTATATGACTTTTTTAAAGCTGAAAAAACTCCACTTAATGTAAAAGTTCAGTACCACTTAACCGTTTTCCCTACAACCACACATCTAAGCCAAGAACCATTTAGGAACATTAATGTAAGATTTAGGATCATATTTCCTCACTTCCAGGAAAAGGCTGTGTTATTGGGTCCTGTAGCTAAAGGCCAGAGATACAGGTGTAATACTGGCTAATCCTTCTGGGCTCCACTAAACGCAGCTCCTGTTCAATGACCCAGTCGCTTTGGGAGTCCTTGTTCAGCCATTTGTTATGAACTCCAATTAACATCATCAAATCGTGCAACCATCTGAAATTATAGCTCATTAGGTGATTAACTAGGGAAAATTGATGCTGGTTGACTTGTTGGGAAAGAGAAACTCCGTGAAACACTGTTATTAGGGAGGAATTGTTATTAGTGTGCATTGCATCATGAGAGAAAATGCTAGAGTACAATGCAGAGAATGAGGTTTCTGTGCACTGGTCCCAGTGCTCCCACTCTGGTCTCCCTATATAGACAGACTCATGATATCACAGATATGCTTATGCTTTTGAAAAATCTTGACCAAAATGACTAGACGAGTTTTTCTGTGGAATGTTGGATAAATTGTATAATTTACAAGATGCAATACAAATGAATAAATTGAAAGTTTTGCTATATAGAAATATCTCAAAAGATTTTTGCATGAGATTCCCTGTTAACTATACTCTTGCAGAACCTTAACAGAGAGTAGTAGCCCTGATCTGAGATCACCAGGTCTGTCTTTTGGTCAGGGTATACTTTCATATTTAACCAGATAAATTAAACCAGATGCAGAGACCCTCCAACCATAGGAGAGTTCAGAGGCAGTAGTTCCATTTTGGCTTGGAAAATATTGGAAGGTCTGTCATCATTTCAGGGCTGGATTGGTCTAACACTGGTCTGAGATCTCCACTTCTGTCCTCTGGTCAGAGTATAATTCACAAAGCAGGATTACATAGTTAACCAGATCATTTAAACCAGAAATCAGAGACCCTCCAACCACAGGAGAGTTCAGAGGCAGTAGGTCTTCCCTTTTGGCTTGGAAAATATTGGATGGTCTGTCATCATTTCAGAGCTAGATTGGAAGGAGTGAGATTGACTCATCCCCCACTCCACTCACTACAAGATCATTCATTCCATCAGTCACTGCCAACTGGGCTCCCAACCTGGAAAATTGCTTCAGATTGTAAAAAATAACCGGAAGGGGCAAATCATGGGTAAAATCAGGCTGCAGATTTTGCAGCAAATTGGAGAAACCCTTAAAGTCACCAATCTTCCCATGCCATCTTGGTTAAATAAGAAGTCCTGTTCTGTGATATTTGCCGTAAAGGACTTGAGGAGTGGCCTTTGGTTGGACTTTGGATTGGCTGGCCTCACAATGGCCATTGCTGGGTCTCTCCCTTCCTGCCATTCAGGACTGCTGGCGCTGTTCAGCTTTAGACGTCATGGTGAAAGAGCAGATCAGATTTTTTTGCTGCTTTATGCACTCACTTCCCTTTCTCAGTCTTTCTTGGTTACATGCTGCTTAATGTTCCTTTTGAAACCCACACCCACCCAGACGAACTGCGCCGCACGTACGTGCCTCCATTTCTTTAGATTTTGCCCTGAATGCCATTCGAATAGTGAAGGACATGAGACGGGCCTACGTGACTCGGAGCCAAGACTGCTGAGACAGAGCGGCTCACACGGCAAGTGCAAGGAAATGTTAATGCATGCCATTCCACCTCCTTAGCACTTTCTCACTCAGTCAATAGCTCCTTCATTTCACACAAACCTTCTGCTTTACGGGCCGTGCGGCATCACGGAGGTGACATATCCCTCCATTCCTGTACGGCTCTTATTCAGGTGAACTGCTGGGCCGGGTGTTGACTTTGTTTTCAGTTACACTTGCATTTTTAGACTTGGATAAATACTGTTAAAGTCCCAAATACAAGTGCATAAATCTCCAATACAAGTGAACCTTCACCGTTAAAGTTCGATTGAAAATACAGAATATGGAAATAGACCAAATGACCATTAAAAAAATTTATATTCTCCTTATATTTTGCTTTCCAAAAATGATCCTTAACCATTCAAATAAGGATAAACAGACACTTAAAGGGTTCAATGGTCTAAGCATTGGCCCCATCATTGGAAGACTGCAAGTTCGATCTCTGATGATGCTACATTCATACAATTATGGCTCCTCTGTGGACACAGGGGCATAACTGGCTTGTCTGTGCCTTCATCAGTCAGATCAGGTCTCTACCTGAGCATCTGTCAACTACCTGAAGTGGCAGTTATCATTTCCCTACTAATGTGTTAGGCTGTGCAGTGTAGTTGCGTTAATATCAGTTTATCTAGGATCAGTTTGTAATGTAGTGGTAGTATCGTATAAGGCACTAAGTAGAACTGGTCACGAAAACATTGGATCAAAACTGGATAAAAACTAAACAAATTAAATAAAAACAATTGCAGGGACAATTCAGACGTTCTGTGTTTAGTATTCAATGCAGGAATTTTGTTATTGAGATGAAAGTACGAAAATTTTAGTTAAACTAGGAGTATTAGTTGCTAACAAGTTGTAGTTTGGTCGGCACCACGTTAACATTGCAGTTTGTGTGGAAGCGAGTATGGTGAGCAAAAACTGCAATTAGATCATATGCTGGCAGACCCTTATAATGACTTTATTCAGTATTATTTAAAATTCTTAATTTAAATGAATTTTTGCTTTTCATGACAAGGACTGATGCTAATTTAAGAAATCAAGTTGGTTAATTAGAGAACGACCGATACATCGGCCGGCCGATGTATTGGACCGATATTTGCGTTTTTTATGTGTATCGGCATTGGCCGATGCGGAGGTGCGTTCGCCGCTATATTTTTCCTGCCTTGATTAACACACAGGTGTCGCAAGCAGCTTTGTGTTGCTGGGGACACTGTAGTGCTCGTGCAGACCACGCATTGCCCCTCCCCCATTAGCAGAGTGCTGGAAGCCTGCTGCTGTTTGCA
>JBBMFX010000134.1:2640460-2656920 GCA_037832545.1 Rhabdalestes septentrionalis | reverse complement strand
CTCTTCTCTTCTTTTCTCTTCGCTCTATATCTCTCTCTCTCTCTCTCTCTCTCTCTCTCTCTCTCTCTCTCTCTCTCTCTTCTCTCTCTCTCTAAAAAGTACAATACTGTCCTTCCAGGGGCGTCTGAAGCATTTTTAATGTGAGGGGGAACTCAGTCTGTTCGTGGGGGCGGGCTTTGGGCATGGTCTGGATGGGTCTCCTATCGATTAAGTGGAATGCATTCTTTCGCAAAAATTCAAGATTCAATATTCAACAGCGCTGGGTGAACTAATATTTTAGTGAAAATTGGGGGGGTCCAAACGAGTAATTATGAAGATGAGGAGACTGAATGTGCCCCTCTACAGTTTGCTAAAGATCATTTAGACAAAACATGTTTTGTGGAGAGATGACATGCCATTATCACTCTGACGTCAACTGCAAAGTGTGTAAGGTGCACTCTCACCCACAGCGTGTGAATCTGCCTCCACAGACGCTGTACCGCTACGTGCTAGAGGACGTCTATGAGTTCCCCACGTTAGAGAAGGACCTCAAAGAGTTCCAGAAGCTCCTGCGCCGCAGACAGTAAGTGATACCCCACGCCACAATGTGGCACTTCAACTATCAAAGCGTTTAAAGCCCAGGTATAAACAGTTAGTGCTCTGTGATCAAATAAAGCTAGCTCCAGTTAGCATTTTAATGTTTGGTAAAAATTTACACAAGCAGCAGACCCAGTGTTTGTCTGGATCTGGATTGAGGGACAGTACTGTTGGTGTTCTTCATAATAATAATAATAATAATAATAATAATAATAATAATAATAATAATAATAATAATACATTTTGTTTAAATAGCACTTTTATACTCAATGATTTTTTACATAGAAGTGGAGATGCAGTACAATAATAGATTTACATCAACACACTTATAATCAGAAAGTTAAGACAAATTGTATTTAAAACTTATATAGGAAGACAGCATAAGTAAAAAAATGCCTGTACCAGAGGTACACATGGGTTCATAATCCACAGACAGTGGCTTCTGTTCAATCACATTTCAATTATACTTAGAGTCAGAATGATCCACCTTAAGAGGAATAAAGGAGCAGTCCTGCAAAGCAGCGTTTACTCAGTTGTCCCTTATTCGGTTGTTTGACCAAGACAAGTTTTAAACGTGTTGGTGTTTAAATGTGTTGGCTTGAGTTGAGTAAATGAAAGAGTGCTTTTCCTTGTGGAAGTATAATTGAGGACAGGTGCGCAGATTTCAATAATGCTTAAACAAAGTACTTCAAAATAATAGTTAAGTGTTAAAATAATAACATAATACAATTGCTTTTTCATATTTTAGTGCAAACCCAAACCCATCTCCGGTCTTGCATGTGGGGTAAAAAGACAGTTGACATTTTTCACCATGCTCTTTTAAATAAGATAAAGGCAGGATTTTAAAAGATACGGACGGGATTTCGATGGAGAAGAGTTCATAAGATGATGATGTTGGCATCCAGTTATACCGACAGCCAGATTTTATTTTTTTTTCTTCCTCCCCCCCCTCCTCGGCATAGTATTCCTCCGGACTCGTCTTGGAGAGGTTTCTATCACCCACACAGAGGCTGCAGCCATCTAAGAGCAAAAAAAACACGCCGGGCTTGCTATGCTTGGCACCTGTTCTGTAAAATACATCGCATTACATCCCGGCTCTGCTCACATCCCTGTTTCACACTGCAGTCGGATTAGAGGCGCCGGGATTATGGATGAGGCCGGTGGCCAGGTCGCTCCGCACAGAGGATCTTTTCCCGGATTCTGAGGCTCAGGGTGGCATCCAGACCGCTCTGGCCTGGGTTCAGACCCTCTAACGCGGCTGATCAGGACCGGCCGGGTGGGATGGCGGGACTGAGGAGTGATTAAGATGCAGCTGGGGGCCGCTGGGGCCCCAACATCCTCAGCTCTCACCCAAATAACTCTAATTGGTTAAGCAGGTGACATATGGCCAGGCGGCATGGGACAGATGGGTATTTCCAGATGTGTGATGGATGTGGGAGGGGAAATGATTCGTAAAGATCTGCCCGCCATGGTAGTGTTCTTTCACTATGGCATAAAGGAGAGAAGGCTTTATCCCAATTATGGGGTGAAAAGGCAAATGTAATGATCCTTTCTGTGTTTACTTAATTGAGTGTGTTTCAAGTGGAGACTGAACTGCAAAGAGATCCAGTCAAACTATAAAATGTAACTTTTTGTTGCACTCAAAACTTTTTAAAAGTGTAATGGCCTTGAAGGCCAGCTTCTATACTCTACCAATTGTTTGTGTAGGCTGCTCTTCTCTGACACTAACAGTGGGAAAAGCTTGTGGTTGTGATTTGTGGAAATAAAGAGGTCTGTTTGTTTCTGCTGTTGAATTTTATAAAGTGGAGCTTGAAATGGTTTCTGAGTCGGGAGTAGTATGGATTGAATGCAGGCCGCTTGCTACACCTACAGGTCACTAACATGCAAGGGAGCCCTGAATGTAGTTGATCAGTCAAGACAGTTCAGTTTGTTTTTCTTACTTTTGCATTGAAACCAAAAGCCTAAAAAAGCTAACAAGTAACTGAATCTTGTGAATGGGGCAGAAGTATACATAGGATTCAGGCTTCAGTCAACAGCCGCTTCTACAGCTTTCATCAGGCTCCAGTTGTCCGAACTTAAATTCAACCCGACAACTTTCTGTCTCAGCTAAACAATCCCATCAAGTTTTGAATGTGGATTGTGAATCCATCACATTATTTTGTCCTGACCCACCCAAACTATATCTATATTCTGAAACTCATTGACGTGCAAAGTGACATTAGACATTTGACCACATTAGTACATGGGAAATTTTCATAACCCCCTAAAAATAATAAATAAAAAATAAAATAATATTTGAATATATATATTTATGTTTAACACTCCCAAACATGTTTTGTCTTTTGGCTTTCTAGGCCATGTTCCTTTAAATATACTTTTTAAAAAGAACTAGACAATACATTTACTTTAACTATGACTTACAAGCCTGTCGGATGGATTCTCCATTTGATAGCAGGCCATACTTCCCCTGATGGAGAAACGTTAATGAGCAGACAGGAAGTTTATCGGAAGCTGGGATGCAAAACAAAAGATTCCATTTGGCCGCAGAGGCGAAGGTGTTATTTATTTGCTCCCTGGACACAAAGCCTCAGTTGTCAGGGAGCCCAAACGTGTCAGAGCGCGTTACAGTGACAGCGATGTTGCAGTGAAACAGTGGCCTTCTGCCACAGACCCCAGCATTGTGTGAAGCGTGTCCACAAATCAAGCAAAGAGTCACCCTTCGTTTTCAGTTTCTGTCACTGGCTTCTATACCGAGAGTTCAGTGGAGAGAGGAGAACAGCAGGGGTACACACAGAGTGAAAAATAATAAAGGCAGGGGAATGGGGCATAGAGACAGACAGAAGAATATGAAAACACAGAGGAAAGTGAGAGAGGAAGAGACACAGTTGCCTGGCAGAAATAGAGAGGGCTCTCAGAAACATCTGCAGTCTATTACACTGCACTGACATTCTCAGACACGACGATTTCACAATCTGTGTTAGAAAAGCTCCAGGCTTTTTCATACTTCCCAGCTTTTTTTCTATAACATTAACAGTCAACATGACAATTAACTAAACAAAACAGAGGCTGATACCTTGACTGGTAAATTTAAGCATTGAACAGAAAGTGGGAGGAGTTTAAGCCACAGCGCCTATCAGCTCCTCTGGACCGGACTCCCTGCAGTGCTAGCGTTAGCATGTTAGCTACAGGTGCCGTTTCACACGTTGTGCAGAACGCCGGTTCTGTACCTGTACTTTAACTCCGACTTACAGGTTCTGCAGGTCTCCTGCTGTTTGTGTGACTAGAGTGAAGGACCTTCACACATGTGATTTGTGTCTGTGCTCTCTGCTGCTGTCTCTCTCGTCCTGTTTTGGTCTCCTGTTTAGATTCCACTTGTGCCAACTGTACTGGCCCTTTTATGAAAGGATGATAGTGATCAGTTAAACCAAGGAACTCGTGTCAGTATCAGCCAATCAGAGGCAGAGACTGCATACATCCACAAGCGAGGGCAGAGGGAGAGAAAAACACACATGACTAGTCGACTTCTCTCAGCTGCTGTCGACTTTTGCCTCTATATTTGACTAGTCGACTTTTGTGTTAATGCACTACCATATTTCCTTAGAAGCCAATGGGCAGGTCATATGTCCATAAAAATGAAAATGAATTTTTGTAAAAATGATTTAATCAAACTAGAAATTGTTTAATCAAACTAGTTAGGAATTGATGATAATAAGTGCCATGTACTGAGTGCCATGACTTTACAGAAAAGCAAAACAAACCTCCTTTTTTCTGTGTTGGGTTTGATTTTGAAATTTTAAATCTGTATTCATGAAATGAAGGCAGCTATGAAACCTGAAGTGATGAGGTTTCCTGCTGCTTTCTGTGGGCAGTCTTCAGTCACACAGACACTCAGACAGAGGTTGATTCTGATTCTGATGGTCACGCTGACACTGCGAGACTGTCGGGCTGCAGGGTGGTAAATCTGTGCTCGTCTGAGATGCAGTGTGGGGACTGAGTTTCACACCCGCAGCTGCGAAAAGGCCAAAGCTCAGCCTGTCTCATTCCGTCTGTCTCCTTTTCAGCTGCTCTCCCGCTGCCTGTGTAGGTGAAAGAGGCTTTTATGTTCTCCTGTGTTTTAATGTCTGACTATTTATGCTTCTTTCTCACTCTCTCTCTCTCTCTCTCTCTCTCTCTCTCTCTCTCTCTCTTTATCTTTTTGTCTCTCTGTCTCTGTTGGTCTGTCTCTCTCTCTCTCTCTCTCTCTCTCTCTCTCCCTCTCTCTCTGTCTCTGTCTCTCTCCCCCTCTCTCCCTCTCTCTCTCTCTCTCTTTCTTGCTCCCTCTGTCTTTCTTTTTCATCTCCCAGCACTGTGGATGACTACTCTCCCCACCAGAAGGTAAGAGGGGCAAAAAAACACTAAACTAACCTGTATGAAAAAACAGTGCCATTATACCTCATTTCATTAATTTATTCATTTGCAATGTATTAATCTATGCAAATTTAGTAATGACTGGACCAGTAGAAACGGACCAAAAACTATTTACACATTATAAAATGATATATAAGAGAAAACCTAGTGCTGCACAGGGACTTGTGTCCATGAGATCTGGTATATTCTGAGTAAAACCTGTGTGCGCCGTGTGTTTCCGGTCATTTCTGTGGCCGAGTGGGCGTTCATGTTGGCTCTGCTCTCCCCTGTGTCCTTGCAGAACAAGGCTCTCTTCCAGCAGCTGAGTTTGAAGGAGAACGGCATCCAGCTCCGCGGAGCCCGCGGCGACAGCAGGGAAGGTGAGCCATTCATTCACCATCAACCGGAAACATGTGCAGTGGTCAGACTGCCTGCAGGATTTGCATGAAGCAGGAAACCAAACACCTGAGTTACGAAATGATCAAGCGTTCATCCTTCATGGTTGGACTGCTGTTTATTTGATCATCATAAGGAAAAGCCTGGCAAAGTCTTTCTATGACCAGTTGGGCCAGATTAATCTAAATGAAGTTCATATTTTTTATAAACATACCCCACACATCTATGCCACCAATGAAAGCCTATATTTTCATCATCTCTTAAAGTAGATTGAGTGTTTACAGCTCATACCACAGGTGAGGTTAACTGTTCCAGATCACAGGGCTGGTACTAACAGCTTCTAAAACATCTGGGAGATTGATGAAAACACTATTACTCTATTACAGTTTACATCGTTTTACCCAGATGAGCTGCCCAACCTAAACACATACAGATATAACAATCAATATAAATAGTGAAAGTGAGTGAAAAGAGAATGTGGCGAATGTGGCAAGTGTATTTTTGAACACAAAGCAGAACAAGAAACAAAATAAAACTGCATGCATTTTATATAGTGTGTTTTGATGAGTGTTTGCATAAAAATACCCATAAATTTCTATTGAAATAGAAGAATATAAGTGGTTTTTTTTTAAAGGCTAAGCTGTTACACTGCCTGGCTCTCACTTTGATTATTTAAATATCTGTCCAGTTACTTTCATTTTAGTTTCTCATTAAATTTCACACATTAGCATATGACTTTCTATACTCCATGTTTCCCATATGAACATGATTGGAGATATATACTGGAGCCTGAAGTTTATATGAAACTAATACGGTGTTACAAGTAATCTGAACGTAGACTCCTGCAGTTTGCATTGTGTTACTTAGGGAGTACTATGTCATAGAGTATTGGAAACCAAGGGAGTCTATTGGAAAGCACTTCACAACTCTGCATGGTTTGGACAGGTGTGTGTGAATATTCTGCTATTGCTTGTTATCTCCAGTGCGAAGCTGAAGAAGCGAACTTCAGACGGTTGTCGTGTCTAGGATGACTAACTACATTCAAAATGGGAAAGTTGTGTTTTTGTCAGACGAACACGTTAAATCACACAAGGCCTGCTGCTGGTGTCCCATATGCTTTACACACACACACACTGTTCCTTTATTTTCGTTGACTCACATGTAGCTGTTTTGCCTGATTTATGGCGTACGCAGTGCCTTTCTGTCGCGTCGTGCTCGGGTGCGATTCAGTTAAAGAGTAGCGAACGCGGGAAGTAATTATGCGTGTATGCTAGAGGCGACGTCAGATGTTTTATGTATGAGCAGCTAATTAAGGTGTGAGGCAGAACGGTGTGTATTGGTTTAAGCTTGTACAATACTGGGACCACTGTAATTACCCATTTAACTTTGTGTATTGCTGCTGATCAGTGATGCAATTAGCACTGCTATTTGCTACACCAAGCTCACTCCTCCTCCTTATGCTCATTTCCTGCTCTCCCCCCCTTGTTCCGTTTCTCTCTCTCGCAGTGATGTGCCACGTGTACGTGAGTTCAGACTCGTATTTGAGCATCAGGGTGAGGACCACAGTGGTGGCCCAGGAGCTCCTGCACGTCGTGGCCCAGAGGATGGAGAAGCCGGAGGAGGACATGGTGCTGATGGCCCAAACATTCAGTGGAGGTTGGTCACAACTAGGAATGTCACGATTAACCATTTTCGCGATTAACCGCGATTTTAAATGGCACGATTAATTAATCGTAAAGGCTCCTCAACACCGTGTTTCTGTTGGTGCTCTTAAAAACGTTGATTCTGACAGGGCTGTCAGCGGATTGGCCGGACTCACCTGGACAGTACATTCAGACAATGAAAAAAGCGTAACAAGCGTAACAAGCTTTATTTCCGCCAATGAAGTGATTGAAATCTGCTGTATTGGAGTTTTTTGGATACCCAAAAATACTGGGGTATATTTACAAGGCGATGGGTCTTCTGTTGTTGTTTTTTTTTTTTACTAGACAATAACTAGTCAATAAAAGGTAAAAACGTTTAAAGAATGTGATTGTCTCACTACATTGTGTGAATTAACACATGCAAAATAATGGTGAAACCGTGATTATTTCCCAGACGATAATTATGCCATCCAAATCTATAACTGTGACATCCCCAGTCACAACACACGTGGAATTTGCTTGCACATTCCTATAATAGCATCAACACAATGCTCACATCAATGATTTCTAGCAAATTTCTGAACAAGTGATGGTGTTGTAACTTCACCTCGTTCTCTTCTGATTTCTCAGTGTGTTTTTTTTTGGATGTCTCCCTTTCTATGTTTAGAAAAGCGTGTCATTCAACCCCATGACTGCATTTTCTCGGAGTCTCTGACTCTCCCTGGTAGACTGACAGCCTGCTGGAAAGACCTGAGTGAGATTCTGGTATGTTGGGACTATTCAGATTAACGAGTCTCTCAGTACGACACACAGCCATTCGTAGGTCACACTGAACCTCAGGCTCAAGGATAGAACGAGGGCTAATTAATGGTCTGCGATTCTGCCCTTGGAAAGTGACTGTCAGGAAATATGGCGAGCGTCTCTGTGTTTCTCGCTGATTTATGTATCCAGTGTAAGAATCAGTGTAAGAATTCTGATCCTGAATCAGTTTTCCCCATTCATGCTTTTACATGTAAAATGGATTGACATATGAGGATGATAGACTGACCCTAGAGGTCTTTTGACTGCTTGTATGTTCAGGTATGTGTGAAATGGGCATGCTAAGCAGTTCCAGAATTGTTTATTGAACACAGTCTAATGTAGAAATTGCAGGAGTTTATGAATATACGATTTTAAATTCCATTATTTATGCTCCTCTGTGTGTGTTAATGCATAATGCATATCTTGGCATGTTACTGTAGGCATGAGACAAAAGGTCGCCCTGGCAAACATGAACAAACTCGGATTGGCTGCCTCTTAGCTCATATATATATAAATGAAAGCCTGCTCTGACTTTTTCTTCTCTGTTCCTTTCATCTCCTGCAGCCTCCTCTGACAGACTGCCCGGAACAGGCTCTGCGGCCCACGCGCCTTCTGGGCATCAACACATGGGACGTTTCCGTGGCTCTCACCAACCTCGACTGGAGCCTTTTCAACTCGGTCCACGAGGTAAGGGCTTTCACTGGAATCTGATGGTGATGTCACTTTTTTGTTTTTGTTTTTTTCAGCTCACAATAAATGCAGTCATAAAAACTTGAAAAAGTAAACAATGGTTCCAGACTTTTAGTTTTCTCTGGTGCCACAAGACTTGTGAGGTTAAGAAGTAGCTTAAGACAACCAACCAGTCAAATGTGTGGACGCACCCTCTCATTCAACGATGGTTCGGTTCCAGATTCCTCCTTGGCTCCTTCAGCCAGATGCTCTTGCTCTATTTAGGTGGGGCACAGGGGCGGCGCCAGGGGGGGAAAGGTTATAACGATGCTAGGGGCCCAGCACTGACATGGAGTTTCATCGTCAAGAGTTCATTAGTGGAGTTTCTTCCTTCTTACTGTGTTTGGATCATCAGTAGTGACGGTCGGGTCGGTACACAGTTAGTGATCCGGTTCCACTGCGGTTCTACTGCACATTATGGCAAGAACTGCTTAGCTAAGTAAAAACACAACAGTTCATCATTACCTTATTACAGAACATATTCTGGTTTTGTTTACTGCATAATTCCATGTGTTTCTTCATCATTTTTTGTTTTTTGTGTTTGATTGTTCAACGATGTGCAAAAACATTTTAAAACTCAACGAGCAATGAATGTTTCTTTATACGCCCAATAAATCTAAAAAGAATAAATACAAGTACCATTCTTCAAGATTTCAAGAAAGATTTATTGTCAATTCACATTATATGTGCAAGACACACTGTACATGGGAATGGAAATGCTGTTTCCCGCTCTCCGTTGTGCGTACCCCTAAATAGAAAATGATGTTAAAAACAGCACTAGCAGTCGTCTCTGTGTTTGATTTAGTCTGTGCTTTGTTCATTTGGTCAGATAACAGCGTATATTTTGGTGTCAGAAAGGAGATTTAATGATCATTCTTGTGTCTCCCTACTCAGCAAGAGCTGGTCTACTACACCTTCAGCCGCCAGGCGAGCAGCGGCCACACGGTGGCGCTGGAGCAGCTCCTGCAGAGGTGTAACGAGGTCCAGCAGTGGGTGATGTCGGAGGTGCTGCTGTGTCCCTCGCTGGGAAAACGCGTCCAGCTGCTGAAGAAGTTCATCAAGATCGCTGCCCAGTAAGAGCCGCTGCCTCTCCAGAATGTGTTTGGTGAACCCGTCCCTGGTTTAATTTTTTGAACCTTGGACATATTAGTAGAGTCTGAATCATGTGTGTTTGTGTGTGTACTCTCCATAGCTGTAAAGCACAGAGGAACCTCAACTCCTCCTTCGCCATCATCATGGGCCTGAACACAGCAGCAGTGAGCCGGCTAAATCTGACCTGGGAGGTAAGAGAACGCTGACATTTACTGGGAATGTCCCAGTTTGAAAGAGTCAGTCCAGCATATTTTAATAAACCGCTGTCAACGACATGAAGCCAATTATGAAGCTTTCTATTTCAATCCTAACCCCGGCTGTACTGCACTTAAACCCCACAGAAAGGAGCAGAAGCGGTTCTCCAGTAGATTTTATAGCTAGAAGTGGCTCAACTGACTTGTCAGTCAAACTAGCTTCAAAGTTAACAATCACGTTACAAATTGGTCCAGAAAGCCTAAACATATTTGTGTACATACTGTAAAATGCAAAAAGGCACCTGCAAAAATATTTTTTTAATTCAATGAGTGTTTTTCCATGTTGAATTACTATATATTACTATATATACACCAAATAAAATTATTAGGGCTGGGAATTTAACGCTTTAATTAGATTAACTAATCACAGAAAAAAATAACGCATTCATATTTTTAACGCAGTTAAGGCATTACGTCATCCTCTCGTTCAAAGTTTCGAGTACACAGCAAGAGAAGCGAGTCCAAGATCACTGCTGCTTGAGCAGCCAGAAAGCGCAGTTCAGTTCAGTGAGATTTGGAAGAAAAAAGCGCCAAATTGGCAAATAATTAATGTCTTGTGAATGTTTTTTGCCGATTCTGACTCTGAAGGGGAATATTTGCCTTTTGGAAAAGACGTTTTCGTGTCTCCCAGTTCAACTCTGGAGCGCAGCTGCACGGCCGTGCGAGGAGAGACTGAACACAAAACACAAACACAAGCTGTGAACCTGCTCGTAGTGTCTGTAGGAGAGCTGTTGGTTGAGCTAGAGGCAGCAGGAGAGGGGAAATTTGGGCTTGAATTAGCCGCATTAGCTTTCTCCTTCCAGACCTCCAGAGGGGCGGAGTCTCAGCGCTGTGGGCGGAGTGTGTGTAGAGCTGGGAGACGTAGTTTATCAAAACTATCATATACTGTTACCTAATTCATGGGTTTAGTTCAGTCAGTATTAAAAATGCCATGACCAAGTTATAGGCTTGTATTCAATAATAAATGGGAAAAAAAATCTGCTTCTTGTAAGTCTGTATGTATGTGCGATTAAATGAGATTAATTAGATTAATTAATCGCCACACCATGTAATTAATTAGATTAAAATTTGTAATCGCTTGACAGCACAAAAAATTATACATACAAATAATATTCTTCAGTAAATAGTCATGTGTATCAGTGTGTTTCTTGTGGAAAACCAGTATTACTGTAGTTTCTATCAGAAACCTGGTTTGACTCCATCAGTCCCTTATTAAATGAAATCAGGAGCTGATGATGGAGTTTCACGATTCAAAAAATGGCTGGAGGATCCGGGGAGGAATCTGGAACCGAACCTGTGTTCGCCTCACCAGCTCACACAGTATCAATAACTTTTGTATTTATTCTAATGTTCACTATGCCATTTTAACACACGCTGAGAAAAATGGGTTTAAACTGTTTTCATAGGTGCGAAGACTTTTGCACAGTATGCACACATTAAACATAAAACATATTTCACTGTTCCATTTGAAAGTAATTGGCAGCTTGATCTTATACCTTACAAGGCTTTATTACCTTTAATTAGTAGGAAATATGCAGTTGGTTAGTCTTTACATTTTGAATTATGTTTCGTAATGGACCATTATACAATTTGCAAAGCATCTCAACCTGTTATATCTGAACACGGACAGTTATGGTGCAATGCTGTGCTTTGTTCTTGTGCTCCTGCAGAAAGTTCCTGGGAAATTCAAGAAGCTTTTCTCCGAACTGGAGTTATTAACTGTAAGTCACACCCACACAGTGCTGAGCGTGAACTCGGGGTTATGTTATGTCAGGTGAAGCCTCTGGTTCTCCTCCCCTGTTGAGGCTGACGTGTTGACGGTTGCCTGTTCTCTGCCACAGGACCCCTCTCTGAACCACAAGGCCTACAGGGACGCCTTCAGGAAGATGAAGCCGCCCAAAATTCCATTCATGCCTCTGCTGCTCAAAGGTAGGACCACCTGTTCCGTTCCAGTTCTACAGGCTGTCAGTGTTTACCTGGAGAATCAGCAGTCTAATAGGAACCTTACTTATTTATTAATGTGTTTATTTCTTTATCTCCAGACATCACCTTCATCCATGAGGGAAACAAAACATTTCACGATAATCTTGTCAACTTTGAGAAACTGGTGAGTGAGTCTTCAGAAATTCTGCAGTGGGAAATAAGGAGCGCTACCTTGTGCAGAGTGATGTTCCTAGTGTTGTGTGCTTTTCTCATTTTCCTCTTCTCTCCCTCAGCATATGATTGCAGACACTGTCCGTCTCATACGCCACTGTCAGACTGACCAAGCAGGTGTGTGCCCCATTTTGGCCAAAAGAGTTCATATGACTGTGGAGTTTTCTGGCGTTTTTCCTGGTTTTTGAGTTTTGAGGAGCAGAAAAGATGCTGTCACTCTGTTTAGGGAGTGACTATGGATTTCAGAATCAGAATCAAATTAGTGATCCCTTGCACTATGAAACACAATGTACTTAAAATGTGCTTAACTCTACCTTAATTTACCCCTGAAAATATGCCAAACACCTTAATTTGAAATAAGTGGCCATTAATTTGTAAACTGATTGCTTAATTTTACCTTAAAAATGGATTTTCATCCTAAACATAAGACAATTTATTCAATAATTTCGGTTATTTAAGGGGCACATGTGAAAAAGCAAGGGAACAAGTCAGTAGTTTTGCCCCTTAATCTGTACACTTTTCCACTTAAATGTCCTTCATTTCCTGGAAATGAAAATAAAAATTCAGGTAATTTTAGGGGTAAAATTAAGGGGTTTGGTTTCGTAGTGCTGCTAATGCCACGGCTGCCGAGACATAAAAACAATATAAACAATGTGAAATATAGGATGAAGTCAAACTAAAGTAAAAAATGTGTACCTGGGTTGGATGATTTGGGTTTAGATTGGGTTAGTACCAGTTTTAAGATGAGGGAAAATTAAGACGAACTGAATGGGTATTAAGTTAAATGAAAGTTAAGGATAAATTAAATATCTGCAAATTGTCCAAAGTGTAGGATCAAAAGAAATGATGGTTCTTGATGAAATGACTTGATGATCTGATGTGGTGTCGTTTTCTTCTTCCCCAGGAAACGAGGTTGCTCCGAGCGACGGTCCTGACGTGAGAGCCAGCGTGCACTACCTTCACATTATTGACAATCAGCAGACTCTGTTTGAGCTCTCCCACAGACTGGAGCCCAGAGCGTAACAGCGCCACCTGCCAGATTCGCCAGAACTGCAGCGGCAGCACTACTGGAGCGGCCCGCGGCCAGACCTTCTTCACAACAACAGAACAGACGGTGCGATTCTTTTTAGGAATCACACCACTCTGAACAGACTGAATGAACACTTCTTACTTCAGGGGTGATTTTGGTGGCGTGCACGTGTGTGACCACCAGGGGGAGGCGGAGAGCCCCTGTCTTGGCCAAAATACAGGACTGAGTGGAGCTCAGCTTGCTGACCTGTTTGGACCCCCAGGTTGTGTTCCTATGATGTTTTTAATGGTTTTATTACCTACCGCCTGTAGCTAGTCAGTATTTCGTTGTTGTCGTAACAAAATCTCACAAATCTCAAAAACAACTTTATAGGAGAAGGAAACATCGTTCATAAACCTTAACGTGATGCGATTTTTGGTGCCATTTCTTTTCCATCGGTCGTGAAACCTTCACAAAATGTAAGAGGCAGCTGGCATTTGTAAATGGCGTAAACATCACAGTTATGAGGTTTTGATATGACAGTGATGACGCACTTGCTCTTAGTTGAATCGTAGATGTTTTCTTCCACCTGCCCACAGAACGTGTTGCTAAATTTTTGTTGAAATGCTGTTTTTTCAATGTTATTTCCCACTTCTTTTGTCCTGTTGTGGAGCGCCGTGCTGTGTACTGGGTGAGGGATAATGGACCAACTAGACAAACAGGACCTGGAGGGTTCTTTCACTGTCATGAATGGGTTTGTTTTGTTGATAATAACCAGCAGGCTATACATTTTCCCACTTATTATACAGTTGCTTGCCATAACGATAGACACTTCACAAAATATTCCACTTGAAATGCTGTGTGGCTTCCTCCAAAAAACAAAGTCCTATTAGAAAGTACATAGTTTTGCAGGTGTTGTGTGTTGGGCTACCTGTAGACTCATCAACTCACTGTTTAACACACCTAAATTTACAAGCGGGAGGATGGTGTTGGCTAGTATTGTGCAAATCCCATTTGATCACATAAAAACATCACAATTAGACTTAAACACTGGACCCTTCAGAAGGTCAAACTTAGCAGCAGAATAATTATAACCGGTTTAGAGAGATCAGTCATCACAAACGATGCTCTCTCCACTAACCTGACCCTAAACTCCAGTAGAGCATTGTGTGCTCCTTTTTCGTGATAGTTTAATGTCAGTTCTCCTGTTTTGCTTCCCTCTTCCTCGTCAAGTCTTTATGTCTTTTCCTCTTTCTTTCAACACTAGTTTCCTCTTTTCACTGGTGGGCCTGCAACCAGAGCTCAAATGTCCCGGATTCTCCATAAACATTGCAGTTGGAGGTAGATTCTTCCACTTTATTGATCGTTTCGTTGCACAAGGCTCACCATGAATTTCTATCACGATTAAAAAATGTGAATCAGAAGCACAAAGGCCGTTTTACCAGTGGCGGCGGTCTATAACAAGAAAGTTATCCCAGTCAGTTTAGCAGGCCTCTCCGAGGACTAACTTACACAACAGTGGAAATATCGGAACACAACCCGCATCAAGGGTGTCTTCACAGGGCCTTTTCAGGGATATGCCTGTGGATGGAGAGGGAATTCCGAGAGAATGGTGTGGTATTGGATGACCTCGCGATGTCACAAATACACGCTTCATGCAAACATGTTGTAATTATGAAAATATTGTTGTCTATTGTGACTTTTTTTGTCGAAATGTTCAAACGTAAAGCCGTAAATGGACTTGCTCGGGGGCGGGGCTTCGTCCCTGCTTTCCTAACATAGCAGTATTATTGAATCAGTTCTGTTTTCCTTTTGTTTTTTCCCTCTCCGTGCAATGCTTAGGACTGCTCAGACAGTCATTACTGTAGTGCAGTGTTTGGATTTTTTTATTTTTCCCCACACGAGCCATTCGATTTGGTTTCTCCGATGCCATAGACGGGTGCCATTGGACCTCATCCTCTTAGGGTAGATTGTTTCAGTTAAAAGACTTGCATGCATGGACATAGTATTTGCACTTATCATCCGTGTTTCTACAATAATGTATAAGAATGTATATAGATTTATATATATATATATATATATGTATATGTTTGTGAGACATTTGCATATACATATGTTTCTGTGCCAAATGCTATTATTATTATTATTATTATTATTATTATTATTATTATTATTATTATTATTATGGAAGGGTGATGCAATATTGAGTCTAGTTTGCTTTACCATAACCCATTTTGTGAAGAAATGGTATTCTGTCATGCACAGATGTTCACATAATTTCTGGAAATGTTTCTGAGGTGGGTTTTCTGGTGTTTATTTTCTGCTGGAGGGGTCATTTATATTCAAAATTTTTATTTTGTCCCATTTTTTTTCAATAAGAATAGCTCAGTGAAGTGGAATCCAAAATCATTTTTGGATTCATGAAAACAGAAGACCTGTCAAGTGCCAAAATAAAAAGCTCCCCTAGTGTCCGGAAGCATAGGCGAATTCAACACCGTACAATTTGTGTTGAACCTTAAATGGCATTCCAAGATCGAGGCATTTTCCTATTATTTATTATGTCTTTTTAACTATTTATGTTTGACACTAAGGTGCATAACAGTGCAGTATGTCCAAGCGATGGCCGTGTGGATGCGAAACTCCATGCAAGTCAGTTATCCCTGTAAAAGAAAATGTCATATTTTGATTTTTTTTTTATTACTGAGGCTCAACGAAGGTCCTGGCGAAACTGTGATTGGTCTTGTGATGTCTTAGCAGGAAAAAAAAGAAGGGATGATATTTTTTCCTTTTTATTGCTGTTTAACATAGCAATTGTTTTTCACACCATGTTCAGCTGGTTTGCATGTGGTAAAGAAACCCACCAATGAGAATGAACACGCTCGTCGTATCCTGCAAATGTAAATAGATATAGATATGCTCTCTATTATTTATGTTTCCAAATGACAAATGCAAAGCAATATGTTTATCTTCTGTGCAGTTTTCCCCTTTGTTGCTATAGAAACCACACACAACTTTTCTATAATATGCATTTTTACAGCAAATGAGTGAATTAAACATTTATGTAAAATTATTCTTCGTTGGCTTCTGTGTTGAGATCAGTGGAGTGAGGGGGACCCCTGGTGGCCATCACTGTTTATGAAAGGCGCCTGCAGAGAACCTTAAATCGCCATTTGTCTCCAAATATTCATAGAAATACCAGAAGATGTGTAGAAGTGGGGACATTTTGAGGAATCTGTACTTTTAAATCAGGGGGTGGTTGCTATAAAAACTAAATGAAAATATTATTATTATAAGTTAATTTTATACAATTTGAGTTTCAAATGAGTCATCTTAATGTTCTCACAAATATAGTATTACCAAACTGTGTGTGTGTGTGTGTGTGTGTGTGTGTGTGTGTGTGTGTGTAGGCAGAGTGTGAAT
>JBBMFX010000134.1:2619111-2632255 GCA_037832545.1 Rhabdalestes septentrionalis | reverse complement strand
AGTAGACGTTAACGTTAGTGTTTAGAATATTGAGTGAACAATGTATCAGTTGGTGGAATTCTGTTTTTGTAGTTTCAACGCATTGAAATAACAGCATTTTAAGAATGAGGGAAACGGGTGTTTGTGCCCATTAATGAGTTTTAACATATTTCATAGGCAGCATATATTGTCAGTGTTATTATATTTTTTAAAGCTTAAAAAGATTCGGGGCTTTTGAAGTGAGATTCGGGGCTTCAGTCCCAAAAGACACCGCCTCGCTCCGCCCCTGGGCACACCTACCGTTGAGGAGTATGCACAATGGGAAAAATAGAAAAAAAATATTTTCAGCGTGAGAAATCGGAGGTGTGTCGTGAGAGCGTATGAAGACAGTCAGATGCGTGTGTTTCACGCTCATTGTGTGAGCGTTGTGAATATACTATTGTCTGTGTTCGATACTCTGCGATAATGACGCTGCTGCCTGCTTTCTCTTCCGCCTCTCCTGCTCTTTTCGCCCCATATTGATGCTTCAAAAAAACGCCAGTTACTGC
The DNA here is from genome assembly GCA_037832545.1 of Rhabdalestes septentrionalis. Lineage (NCBI taxonomy): Eukaryota > Metazoa > Chordata > Actinopteri > Characiformes > Alestidae > Rhabdalestes > Rhabdalestes septentrionalis. The sequence goes on along the minus strand of JBBMFX010000134.1, from coordinate 2,631,728 downwards.
GCAGTGAGTTGTTTTATGTCACGTGCCTTCATCACAAAAGTGGTTATTAGGGCTACAGTTTGTTTTAGATTTTATTAGGGAATCCAATTATTATGCATCATTATTTAAAGTAATTATTTTTTACAAAAAACAAAACAAAAAACAAACAAACAAATTTGTGACCTTTGGCTGGGTTCGAGCCACCCGAACCCCCCCTGGCTACAGGCCTGATATGTTTCTTTCCCATCAGGGAACCCCATGCAGAAAAACTGACATGAGTGTATGTTCTGTGATGCTTTTAAGTAGATCACTAATCTCTGAATAAATCTTTGACTCTCACGGATGACAAACACAAAAACAAAAAGCATTTCCAACTTTTTTCTGACCAAAACTACTATCTAACATCAGACTTGAGGGAACTTAGCGCTTTGAAAGATGTCCCAGGTGGAACAAACCTGAGTCACGTGTAGAATTTGCAAACTGCAAGCAGTGACCACAGAAAACATTTAAACTCATTACACACTAAAATTCATACAGGCTTCTTTCTGTATGACCACACAGGTGTACACTTTATTGACAAAAAGTATTGGGACACCTGACCACATCACAAACGACATTACATTCAAATACATCGATTTAAATGTGGAATTAGTCCCTCTTTGCAGCTACAACTGCTTCCATTCTTTTTGGAAGGCTTTCTACAAGATTTTGGAGTTTCTGTGGGGAATGTATGTCCATTCATTTTGTATATCGTTCATGAGGTCAGACACTGACGTTGGACGAGAAGGTCTGCATCACAATCTCCGTTCCAGTTCATCCCAAATGTGCTGGTTGGGGTTTAGGTCAGGACTCTGTGTGGCCAGTCAAGTTGTTCTACACTGAACTCTTCCAGCCACGTCTTTGTGAAGCTTGTTTTATGCACTGGGACACACTCATGCTTGAATAGAAAAGCTGCTAACCCTAAATTTGTCCACAAATTTGGAAGCATGGTTTTGGGATGCTGCTGCTGAAGCACCTCGGGAAAAAGGGGCTACCTTAATACAATGGTTAAAAGGTATGTCCCAATACTTTTGTCCATATAGTCTATATCATGAGAAGTGTATTTCAACTAAAGTACTTTTGCCATTTTTAATCAAGTGGAATAAATCAGTATAAAATTGATCAAAATGTGAAACATTTTTGTTCATGTGTAACTCCTTAGATTCATTTAAACATATTTATTGTGTTTACAAACTTTTTGTGAAAAGGAGACTCTTGTTGATCTGTGACTCTTATTTTGACAGGACTGTTGAGACGTTTGGCGCGCTGAGTTGAAAGCTGTGTTTAGACTTTGTTTTATTATTAAAATGAGTGAAAATGAATCATTTACTGTAACAACTGTGATTTCCTATGTTAGGGTGGGCATAGTAAAGCTCCTAATTTCAATTAACTGTTGTTACTGCCGTTGGTGCATTTGGTTGCTGTTTTCGCTGAGAAATTTGTTGTAGAATTGGAAGCTGATATACCTCAGGGAAAATGGACAGATACAACGAAGTGAAAATTCTCCTAAAACAGTGGGAGAAATCGTTTGTTCAAATAAACAGCAGGAAACCGAACAAGGTAATCGTCCATTTTATATGTTTAGACTTGCTGAGTGAATTATGAATGGCTTTAGCTGTCTGACTGAACGCTAGCAAGCTTGCTGAATAATATTTCTTAACGTTTACCTCTATCTAAGATATTTTAATGGCTACCTGTTTGTGTATATTTGCTATTAACATGTGGCTCAAACTAAATGTATTTTAGAACTTTTTGAGTAGTACAGTTTGCATGAACAGACACAAAAAACAAAATTTAACATGAACAAATCATTTATCAGGTTTGATGGTGGACAAACTTACATTTGTTCGACCATAAGAAAGTTATGTTGCCTGAGTTGCTGAAAATAATCTGTTTTGTTCAGGATGACATAGATGCAGCTCCAGAGGAGACTAAAGGTAAGGACATTGCTTTCATGTGGTCTGCAAATTCTTTTCCCGCCGCAATTTTTTTCTTTATTCCTGTTTAATTTCATTCCAAAACAAGCCTCTGTCTATATTTATGCTCTGTTACAGACCTTTATAAAGAATACCGTCTGCTTAAAGAAGACAAGGAGAAGAGCAGTGAGAGTAAAGTTCAAGTAAAAACACAAGATTGCAAGTCTTCAAATGAAGTAATCACCTTAACTTTACAGTGTTTTCCTTTTGGTGTCTGAATGTCATCATTCAGCATTATTTATTTATTTATTTATTTAAGGTATGTTGGGGTTCTCACCTGAATCGAAAGCACATGCCAGCAGGTGCACCCAAACTGACGGTGAAAGACAAAGAGACTCTGCAAGCCTCTGCTCAATATTTTGAGATGAAGCTGAAATCTAACCTTGGAACTTTGTCAAAGGTGAGATAGATGTACATGTAAGACATACTATATTAAATGAACTAATTTTATCTTGTGTAAAAGACACTTATGAAGAAGAATGACTGTTGTGCATTTGTTTCCCATTGTCTGCCTCTCAGAATGAGCAATGAGAATTTCTTGTTAAGATACTGAAATATTTATATAAATGTCAGACTTACATGTTTGCCTTTGTACACTGTACACTTTATAACATGCGCAGGTGTGAGCATGCTGCTGCATTCTATGACTTGTCATGGCATTTTAATACTTTTAAAGTTGCTTCCTTATTTTTAACAGTTATTCTTGTATCGGTTTATTTAGTTTAGTAAGCTGTGCCCTCAGCCTTGTAGACAGTTATACTTTTTTTTTGGTTGTTGTTTTACGCAATTTACTGATTCACTTATTTGTATGTATATCTGGCTGTGTGTGTGTGTGTGTGTGTGCTTGTATGTGTAAATGTTAATGCTGGGCAATTATTATTTTTAAACATTTGAATAAAATTGTTAAATGGAAAATTGTATTAAAAGTTACTGCTATGTGAACAAAAGTGCGGTTTTCAGACACTTTAAACTGAAAATGAGTTTTTCAACTGCATCGTTCCCTTTAACACAATTACACATCTGCAGCTCAAATGTTTCTTGTAAATGTCTGTTTAAACAGTAATGAAAGACAAATATTGCAGCTGCAGGGGACTAACTCCATATTAAAATTAATGTATCTGAATGCAGTGTCAGTAGTCCCTGTTGGTGTTATGGTCAGATGTCCCATTACATTTGGCCGTATTGTGTATGTTGACTTTTGGACATTTTTATTGTCTGTCATAAATGTTTACATGTTTTAACCATAATTTTCCTCTGAAATCAAGAATATCATGGGGAATCTGTCCTCTCTTTGCTGCTGTACCCATCTGGGACGACTACAGTAGGTGCTGATTTTGGATGAATAGTTCTAGAACATGGGAGCGGATCTATAATAACAGCTACACTTCCATTTTAAAGTCTATGTATCTGCATGCAGTGTCATTACAGTCCTTGTTGTTGCAAACACTACAGACCACACAAAGCATATTTACCCATCTGTGCTGTAAATCTATACTGATTACTGTAGCGTGCTGGGTTATAGGGTCCAGATCCAGGGCTGGGCAAACACAACTTGCTCCTCTAATCAGAGTCCTTAGAAATGACTCCTAATAATATATTGGCCTCCCTTAATCACATGATTCAGTTTTTAGCTATTTTGGGTAAGAGCATTTACAAAATGCATTAATGTAGCTATTTATTTGTCTCTATAAATAGGAACGGCCATTTTCACTCAAGAAATCGGCCACCCCACGCCGGACGCCAGGAAAGTCCTGGAAGGACAGTGAGGCTACCAGCGCAGCATCAGTGCAAGTGGAGGCACCTTCACCGAGGCCAGCCAACACATGTCCAGACCCTTTTGCTGTTCCAGTTCAGACAACAAGTAGTGAATTGGAGGGTGAACCCTCAGACCCTTTTCCCATGTTCACCCCCTCTAAATCCTGCGCACTAAGCAGGATGGCTCCAGTTAAAGTCATGGAGAAGACCCAGTTCCTCAGGCAGTCTGTGACCAAGAGGCTGTCGTCTGTGGACAGTGGCTGGCTGGAAAGATGTGATGTCTTCAATGGAGGAAGTGAGGTAGAGAAACCTGTTGCAGGCAATTTAGACCGGCCAAAAGAAGAGAAGATTGTAAAAAGCAGTGGTAGACCTGGTGAAGTTGTAGTTGATAAACCTGTTGCGGCTGCGTCTATAGAGAGTGGTGTTTTTATAGCGTCCGCTACATCGGAATGTAAAGATGACCTGACTCAGATGAGTGTGAACAGACATCCTGTAGAGGGCAGTAGAGCTCCAGATGGTGATCACAGTTCTAGCACAGAAAGTGGAAAAATCAAGCAGAATGTTACTAAAGAGGACCAGCCTGAGGTTGAAGAAGCAAGTCTCGCATCTGGAGCCAAGAAACGGGCAAGAAAACAGAGATCCAGTAAAGGGCAAGGCTCTGGTCAGAAGACCCAAACTGATGATGCCGAATATGATCCGAAAAGGAAAAAGGGAAGGAAAAGGCAGAGAGAAACTGAAGAGGGGGTAGAACAAGTGGAAGAAACAGAGAGGGCTCTAAAGAAACGCAGAACCAAGAACTCTCCTACAGATCCTCCTACAAAGGGAAGGAAAAAGAAGGCAAAGGCAGCTGCGGAGGGAGAAAGTGACCCAGAGGACTCTCACAGTTCTAAGAGTACAACAGCTCAGAAACCAAAGATGCCCCAAGAGAACCTTCTAGGAGAGATAGATGAGGAGGATGTGAGGGCGGTCTCATCCAGGGTTAAAAACACAGTCAAAAGCAGGTGAGTTTCACAAACTCCCTTACAGAGTATCAGACAAGTGAAGATTAAGGGTTTATTTCTCTAACTGAACGGACAGTTTTGACTTTAGTTTCGATTTGTTGGTGACGGAGCTACCTGGTGAAGACAAAATGTCATACTGAGATTTTTTTGTAATTGATTGACATCCCATTTGTAAAAATATATTAGGAAAAAATTAATCAAGTTTCTTGTTTTTATTATTATTATTGAACAAGGCCTACCAAAAACACAGATGGAAACTTTGTGAAGATCAACCTGAAAAAGAAGTCCCATGTTAAAGGATTTGCTTTAAGAGGTGCTGCCCTTCGCAAGCAGGTGGGGATCATGATGAGGAAACGACACTTTTAAGTCTTAATCTTGGCTTTAAACTAGTTATGCAGTTATTGTAATTGTGTTTGTGCTTTGATTCCAGATGTACATGCAGAAGTTCCAGCTGAAGGGCGAGAGGTTTGGAGGAGGTACGGGTCGAGGCCGGGGCAGGTTCGGGGGCTTCAGCCGACAAGGGGACAGCTGCTATAAATGTGGTGGCACAGGACACTGGGCACGAGACTGTCGGGGGAAAGGTGAGAAACGAAATGGATTTTACTTTAAAAGGCACCCTTTTATTCTTTTTAGAGGTGTTAATATAATTTTTTGCTGTATCAGTATCAGATTTTGATACAGCCAGTGATTTGTTTGATTGCTTTTCTGCATGAAAATAAATACACAGTGTATTTTTTTTATTTTACAAAAGACTTTTTTCTTGTCAGCCACCCACTCCTGCGGCAAATGTAAAAATCTGGTTCTTTTTTGCATGCACTCACTTTACCACGTTTCTTGTGTATCGGCATTACATAGCTGCATGAACTATATATAAATCCACATGTATATATTGCACAATGCATTTTTCAGCTTGTAAATTAGACATTTCTTGGTTCGTAATGAGATGCAAGAAAAGCATCTGGTATTTAATAGTTCTGTCTCTGTCCCTGCAAGTCCCAGCTCCTGCCCCGGCAGCGCAGCAGGACACACCTCCAGAGGAGGAGGAGCCGTTTGAGCTGCCCACTATAGAGGAAGTTGCGAGGGCGACTGGTACTCTACGATCTGAACCTATTTGTGAGTACTGACTGGACCCTGATTAGTACTGTAGTGATCAAATGATCTCCAGCTTTGTGAGTTGCTAAGGTATCACTAATGTAAACCATTGGAACAATTTTCAAACCTGGTTCATATACAGGGGGTCCTCGAGTAATAAGGGTCTCGTCATAAGACGTTTCAAGTTTGTGACGCCCATGTGGACAAGCTAGTTTATTGCAAAGCAGCAGAATGTGCAGTAATGTGCCATATGAGTGAGAGAGGACGCCTATCTAAGTGCAAGTGTTCTGTTTGTGCTGCTTTGTTTCCTTACGTTGTGGCTTCTGGACACATTTTTTACACTAATTTGTTGTCTATTTTTTTTCCTTGGTTGAATTTATAGATTTTACTGCTATTAGGATAGGGTATTAACTTGGGCTTGTGTTTGGACTTAAACCAAAATTTGGGTTATATCACTGTCGTAGTAACGGATTGCCGTCGTATCTTGTAATAGATTTCTCATCTTCCAGAAATGTCTGAAAAAATAAACTCTGAAGACTCTGAACATTTCCTTTAGCAATACCCCGCAGTGTGGGAGAGGAAGCAGAGGAGAAGGAAGACAAAGGAGAGGAGATCCTGCTTAATGTCATCAGACCAGACTACGAGCGCCCGGCCCCTCCTCCCCCCATGGAGCCGCTCTATGAGCCCGAAGAGGGCGGCAAAATACAAGGTAAATCCCTAAAGCTTACCTAGGAAAAATGATGATTGATAGTGTAATCAGTGAACGGTATACATAAAATAAACTATTTAAATAAATGAGTTTAATTAGCGTGAGCTGATTGATGAGTGTCGTGCATTACAGGTACTTTCCATCTATTGCAATCAATCAATTTGAATGATTTTAAATATAAAAACACACACAGTCTGACTTTAAGGCATACAAAAGTAATCATATTCATCAATCATGTTTTCTTTTAATGTGTGCCCCCTGTCTTGAATCACTCCTGTTATGTTGCCTGATTTCAGAACATTCTCTGACATCAAAAAACACTCCCATACACAGAGCTAGTCCATCCTGATTGTATCATCAGTTCGAGATGGCTAGAGGCATGATTGGACGATGGTGTATTACACATGCTAACCGACGCTTAGGATTTCAGTGGGTCACATTTAAGATTTATTAATAACAATTACATTTTTTCATTTTGGCCCATCCAGAGGTTCCTCCAGAGGTTTACAAAGCTCTCCATGATTTTGGTTACAAGTCCTTCAGGCCTGGCCAAGAAATGGCTATAATGAGGATCCTCTCAGGTATGTTCAAGATATAGAATATGAAAATGAAAAAAAAATGTAGGTTGATGATTTAGGCTTCCTGTTATTTGGGTGCAGAATGAAAATGAATAAAAAACGATTGATAATCATCCCCCCACTTTCGTCAGATTAAACTGTATTAAAATGATTTAATAATATTTATAACTTGGCGTGGGCTCCCAGAACACCCCCACTCTTGGAAAGCTTGATACGCCCCTGTTCATGTCCACTTCTGAGGGTTTGATTTGTTGTTTGCATTGTTTAGGTTTATCTACCCTGGTGGTCCTCTCCACTGGCATGGGGAAATCTCTGTGCTACCAGCTACCTGCGTACCTCTATGCACAGAGATCGAATTGCATAACGCTGGTTGTGTCACCTCTGGTGTCTCTAATGGATGACCAGGTAACCCTACCCTTCACACAGTGTTTAGATGTTTCTCTACTTAGACAGGGTCAGTGAATATTCATTACTGGCTGGTTATCTTTCTTCAGCTCTCCGGACTCCCCCCTAAGTTGAAGGCAGCGTGCATCCACTCCAACATGTCCCAGAAACAAAGGGAGACAGCTATTGAAAAGGTAAACAATATCAAAAAGAGGTTTATAGTTTCTGACATGATTGATATGGTGGAGTCAGGATGTTGATTTTGTTTGTTTATTTGTGTTTGAGTAGGTAAAGGCTGGTCAAGTGCATGTGTTGCTGCTTTCTCCAGAGGCTCTGGTCGGAGGTGGGCATTCTGGCTCTGGCTGTCTCCCACCTGCTGACCAGCTCCCCCCAGTGGCCTTTGCCTGTATTGATGAGGCACATTGTGTGTCGGAGTGGTCCCACAACTTCCGTCCCTGTTATCTCAGACTGTGCAAGGTGAGGCCTCACACTCTTTGAACCCTCTTTGATGGATCATGTGTTCAGGTTCAGATAGAGCTACGCTGTTCTGCACAGATTTGTGTGTAATTACATCGGCCCTGATGGTTATATGACAAGCTTTATCTGAAAAGTTACGCAATGTTTTAATGACTGGAATTTCTTAATTTTTTTATTTTTTATTGTCACATTGATCTTAAAAGGCATTTTTCTGAAGAGTGTACCATTTTACAAAAGCTTCAGACAAAATATATAAATTCTTGCCCCTCTTTACAAGAGCACACCTTTCCATATCAAATGTTCTGCTAAATCACACCAGCGTTTGTCTCAGTAATACCCGCTGGTGCCTTATGCGGTTAATATATGTGCAAAAATTTGAATATGCTTGCTTGAAAATGCTTTGGGATTAAAAACACTTGAATTATTTTCGAATTGAACTTAGTCAAAACAACAGTAATGGTATTACTTTTATTAATATTGTTTATGAGCTCATCAGTCTACATTTTTTATCTTGTAGTTGTATGTTTAGGTCAAGACAGTAATAAGTCTTCACAAAAAGTGTGTGTGTATGTGTGTTTGTTTGTAGGTATTAAGGGAGCGGCTAGGGGTTCGCTGCCTGCTGGGTCTGACAGCCACTGCTACTCTGTCCACTGCCCTGGACATTGCTCGCCATTTGGACATCAGTGACCAGGCTGGCATTGCTGTGCGTTCGGCCGCTGTGCCTCACAACCTCCAGCTTTCTGTGTCCATGGACAGGGACAAAGACCAGGTACATCAAGGCTGAGTACATAATCCAAGATAACCTTACCCTGGAAAGCTACATTTATTTCAATGATAAATGGATAGATTGAAAGATTGTGAACCCTCCTTTCTGCATAAATATGAATTAAAACATCATCAGATTTTTCATATGAATCCTAGAATAACCTACATAAACAGTAGCACAAAAATATTATAATTGAATATTAATTTGATCAAGGAGTGCCCTGTTTTATTTAAAGAACAGGGATCTAGCAAAGCCCCAATTAATTTGCAGACATGAATCCTACCACAAAAAAGGAGATTTTTGAGATGCAGGGTTGCTCATCAAGGCAGAAACGATTATAAAGTATATTCAGACAGATTGGGGAAAAATGGCCTTTGGTGGTCGACCAAAAAAGACCCTTCCAGGAGCAAGCATATAGTAGTTAACACGGTCACAAAGGAACCCAGGGTAACTTCATATTGACTAGTGTTTGTTAATGAATTAACCATCAGGAGAAAACTGAACAACAATGTACACAAAGTCCTTCTACCAAAGAATGCATTAGGAAGAAACCACAGCCCAGTAGAAATGTTGTGGCAGAACTGAAGCAAGCAGGTTATTAGAGAAAACCCACAAAGGTCCCAGAAAAGGTGTTATAGAGGAACGTTCTAAAGTTCCTCCTAGTGGACATGCAGGACTGCAACTGTTTGTGGTAACCTTTAGTTATGTTTAGCCTAGTTATGATGGAGTACATCAGATACTGGAGACATGAACATCTTTCCAGCAACTTGAAAATCTGATGATATTTTGGGCATGTGTTTGTGGAAAAAAGGGGTTTATTAAAATGTATTATTTTCACTGTGTAAGAAAATGCAAAAGACAAAAAATGATCATATAAAATCATGAATCTCTATATAATCTATATAGCCTTTAAATCACAAATATAAAAAAATAATTAACATCAGCTTTTGAGATGCTTGAAAGTTTGTGACTTTGAGGGGCAAAAATATCAAGGCCTTGTAAGGTTTTTTAAAAATGGCTCTCTGAATGTGTTTGCCATTTTGTGCAATAATTTAAATGTAAGTTCTGTTTATATTTTTGAACTTGGTTAGTAAATAGGCCACCCCTGTCTGCACGTGTCTCCCACCGTCTGTGCGTCCTTGTTTGGTGTGCCACCTGCCTCGAGTAAGCACAGCAGTCACGTGTGTGCGTGAGGGATTGAAGTGGATTGGTGAAGGTGAAACAGCAGCAAGCGAGTGAACTGTGTTGTAACAGTAATTAACCTTGATCTGTGTCTGAAACTCAGCCGTGCTGGGTCCTTGAATTTGAGGGAAGTAGGCCGGGAAAGTCCTTGAATTTGATGAGTGTGTGGGAAGTGTTGTGATGTGAGCTGGTGAAAGTGGAAGCTGGTGTCCTGTCCTGTCCACAGGCTCTGGTGTCCTTGGTGAAAGGGGAGCGGTTTGGCGCCCTTGACTCCATCATAGTGTACTGCACCAGGAGAGAGGAGACCAATCGCATAGCTGCACTGCTGCGTACCTGCCTGCAGGGGGTGATGCTGAGAGAGTCCTCGCGGCCTGTGAGGGAGTCGGAGGACGACAATCCAGTGGGCAAAAAGAAGAAAGCTTTGGGTAAATTCAGAGTGATGTACAAATCACAGCTGCATTAATCTGAACTGTTATTGATTGCGTGTTCCTTCGCTGGAACTTCAGCTAGGAAGAAGATAAGGAAGCCTCTGAAGTGGATCGCAGAGGCGTACCACGCAGGTATGTCTGCGTCAGAGCGTCGACGCGTCCAGAACAACTTCATGTGTGGCGAGCTGCGGGTGGTGGTGGCCACTGTGGCCTTCGGTATGGGTCTGGACAAGTCCGATGTGCGCGGCATCGTCCACTACAACATGCCAAAGAGCTTCGAGAGCTACGTGCAGGAGATTGGCCGAGCTGGCCGTGATGGAGAGCCTTCCCACTGCCACCTGTTCCTAGACCCAGAGGTGAGTTCTCATCCCTTAGAAACTGTTTTGGAGATGGTATGACCCAGTTGTTTAACCATCAAAATCTGGGCCTTGTCAAAGTTGCTCAGAGCCTCATCAACTTCAAAAACTGACCGATCATTTTCTGCCTAATAGGGGTGGAGCCGAACCTGAATACGGTATTCGGAATGGCACAAATAACGTGTTTTTAATGAATACGGTATTCGGACAAATACTTTGTATTCGAGAAACACCAACCCCCCCATCACACACTCGCCTTCTGGAGTACATACTCCGCTTCGAAACAGCAGGGGGGACGGAGTTTGTGCGCTGCATTATGAATTTTACTCGAAAACAAATACAAATATGAATGCAAATACTTTTCCCCTCTCAACAAATACAAATACAGATAAAAATAGCGGCCGCTTTGCACACCCCTACTGCCTTGTATATAACCACACCATGACAGGTGGCATTTGTGAGAAGATAATCAATATTATTCACTTAATTAACAATTTATGGCTGGTCAGCAAATTGTGAGAGTTTTTCATTGCCTTGCACTAATGGCTTTGACCAAAAAACAGAAGAACCTGTCGAGAGCTACCTTCTGTATGTTCTGGTTTCATTATGTGTACAGGGTGGGGACCTGCATGAGCTGCGAAGACACATCTACGCAGACACTGTGGACTATTTCACTGTCAAGAGGTTGGTGCAGAAAGTCTTCCCTCCCTGCAAGTGCAGGCAAATCCATGAAAAACACCAGGAATTTATGCAGGTACCTGCAATTCACTTACAGTCATATCTACTGCTGCTATTATTTATTATTTTGGCTCAGTGAGGGATAAAGTTTGCAAACATGTATATATTAAGAAATGGCAATACACATTTGTGACAATATAAATAACATATATTGCATGTAAGTTTAAACCTGATCATTTCCCAGCTCTTGTGATGTTCGCATCAATCAGCACTCTTCATTTTCAGAAAGCTTTTAATACTTGTTTAAAAAATGGATAAACCATTATTTAGGCAAGTCTGCTGTTCATAGCAAAAGAGAAGATGCTACACATACCCAGAGTATAAGTACAGAGTGCTTGGTGTGCACTTTTTCTTACCTAATTGAAAATGCAAAGAGGGACTTACCGGTATTTTGAAGAATCTAAAATCTACAAACCAAAACAAAAATGAATGCGCACCGCCTATATTTTAAAGTCTTTTTCTTTATTTACATTCTGGTTGAATTCCCGTGTCATAGAAGATTAAGGTGTTTGTTTGTCAGCTATTTATACCAACCAAAATAGTGACATCCATTGAAAGAATAACTTTAATATGTCGTCCTGGTTGGTTAGTTGATTAATTACTGTGACATTCTCCCCCAGACTGCAGAGGTGGATGATTCTGAGTTGTTGGAGATGATGGAGATCAGTGAGGAGTCTGGAGAGCAGCAAGGGCAGCACACAGGCATTCAGGTCACACAGTCTGAGCAGTCCGCCTCAACCATGAGCCCACGAGAACAAGAGTCAAAGAGCAGACCAGAGTATGAATGTGAAGGGTCCATTTCTCAGCATGAGACTGAGGAGATCCCTCAGGAAAATGGAGAAACCCAAAGAAACGAGATCGATGGAAAGGACAGAGGCAGTTGGGAGATGGCAGAGAGTGATGGAGTGTCGGTCCAGCGTGTGTGTCATACCCATGAGAGAGCCGTTCCAATGGAAGCGACTGTGGAAGGACTGGATATCACAGAGGAGGGTGAGGGAGGACCCTTAAGTGTGACACTTTGCGTTATGAACAAAATAACATTAAATTAGTGAAGCTTTTAAGGAATGTTTCAACCTATGTACTAGGGCTGTGCGATTTGGCCTAAAATCTAAATCTCGATTAATTGAACATTTTAACTCGATTACGATTAATGAACG
>JBBMFX010000134.1:2598750-2609308 GCA_037832545.1 Rhabdalestes septentrionalis | reverse complement strand
GTGTCTGTGGAGACTGCGAGTGCGATATAACGGCCGATAAAGGATGTGAGAGCGCTGCCCAGGTTCAGCAGCAGAGCCTTCTTTACAGACACGCCGCAGTGTAGCAGCACCGCAAAATCACCTGGGTACGACATGTAAAAAATCATAAAAATATCATACAAATATACAGTAATGTGCAAAAGTCTGAGGTACCTAAGTAAACAGTCTGAATCTGATTCTATCAGCAGTGGTTTACTTTCTGCCAGCAAAAACACAAGTGAACATCAGAATCAACTCAAATCAACCAGAAAGCAGTAAAAAAGTATCAAGATTTCCTTCTTTCTAAACAGGAGTTGATGTTCTGTGAGCTGGTTAGAAGAACACAGGTTTGGTTTCAGATTTCTGCTCGGTGCCTCCAGTCATTGTGTGAATTAATAAAATAACGTACATAACGAATGTAAGCTGCCTCTCTCTGTTAAGTAGCATCAGTCCCTATGTGCCACCAGCATAGTTGCTTTCTTCTTTTCAACATGTCTGCAATAATTTCAGCAATAAACATGTATTGCTAACTAAACGAGCTCGTGTGAGAGGGGGTGGTTTTGGGTGGGCCAGCATCCCCCCCGAGTGTGCAAGCAGGCTATGTTTTGTCATGCATGGTCAATTGTAAATAGAATTTTATTTTACTTATTTTTACACCTGTGAGTAAACCCATGCCCCAAATGACATTTATTTGGTCATTGTTTTATAGAGCTCCCTCAAAATTTCACAAGCTCATGTCACCACTAGGGGCACTATAGCTCCCCCTGCTCCCCCCAGTTCGCACCCTGTTCTTACCCAGCTCGTGAGGCAGTTCGTGGCAAAGCACAGCCAGAGAGGTGGCCAGTCCCGAGCGCCAGGACAGAGAGAAGGCCGCGCCTATCGCCAGACCATCCGCGAAGTTGTGGATGCCGTCGCTGATGGTGATCATGTAGGGAAGCAGTTTCTGTTCTGAGGAGGAGGAGAGAAAGAACTCTACTATCTTATATTCAGACTAATGCTGGATATGTGTACGAAAATGTCTTATTTCATGTGTGCAGACCACAATGGGAACACTTCACTGAAAATATGTCCAACCAAGTTCTAATTTTAGTGCAACAGTTCAATCTTATATTTTACCTTGTTTACAAACTATTTAATACAACTTTTTATTATTAACACCATTAATGCCCTCCGGATAAGCGTTAGTTGGGATGATGCTAAAGATAAGCTTAAGAGCTTTAGCTGAATTTATATCAGTGTGAATGCGAAATGATAACACATCTTCTGTCCTTGCAATGACATATTTATAAGTTTGAGTTTGCTGACCATTTAACTGTAGGTGGGAGAGGGTGGGCAAACGTACTGTTATTGGCTACTAGTTGTTTCTGGCCTTCTGATGCATGATCATACAATCATGAAATCAGGCTAATATTGATGTAAAAGTCATTGTATTTGAATAAAAGTCTTTAAAAGGACATGATATAAAGACCTGCACTTAAACTGGACATGTTAGTCAGTTGAATAGCAAAAGGACAGTATAAACAACATGGGAAATTATACACATGTATGTATAAAGCTAACCTGAGTGAAATGACTGATTTCCTGATCATTTCAAGCCAAGCCTTTGGGCTACTATGGACATTACATGCCTGTTTCTAATTGACTGTGTAAGTTTAGTACTTTTTGGATCCACGGCACTTTTCAAAACAAAGTTACGCCCATGTGGCCCCAGCTTGCTTTATGAAGCCTTTCCCACTTTCTCCCCTGCTGCTCGTGGAACAGGACGATTATGTACATATAATTAAGAGTGGATGACTCAGAGTGACTCGGCTCTGGCAGCCGCTGCGCTCACCTCTCGTGCGAGGAGGGGCTGCTTCTGGGAAGGATTTAACATTGTTTTCCCCATCGACCTGCAGGTGGAAGAAAAGCAAGACCGTTATTATCTCAGCAGGACCACTACCAGAGGACAAGATCTCAAACCCAGGCCGTGTAATTACGGAAGGGGAGGACACACTCAGTGAGTCACAGCACCAGGAACCTTCTTTTGTGGATTTTGAAAGGTGCCAAAAGGGTTTTTTGAGGGATTTCACGGAAGAACCTATTTTTGTTTCCTAATAAACCGTCTAATGGATACTTCTTTCTTGAAATTTGCAACATTTTGTAATACCTCCTCTTTGGTAAATGAGAAGATAAGGAATGTGTAAAGGGCCACCACATAATTCTTAAGAATTTTTACTTGACTCCTAGACTCTTATGTAATTGAACTTGGTTCTTCTATGGCATTTCTCAGAGAGCTCTGGCAGGTAGGTTTAGGAAGGGAAAAATTCTCTATACTGTAGGTGGTTTCTCCACAGCACCAGATCCATGGTCTGTTCTCAAGTTTACAACTTCCCAATAGAATTAGCATTCAAATGTGTGGGTCAAGCTATCCTGGCCAACAGCAAAGCACTGCAGAGTAACATTTGCTTTAATGCTAGTAATAACTGAACTAATAACACTATCAGTGCTGGCACATTACCTTTTGCCACCTCCAGCTTCAGTTCTTTGTTGATCAGGAGAGGGGGAACATTAAAACTTCAATAAAACGTTCCTTTCTACCACTTTTCCTTCCTTTTCCGGGAAGATCTAGCAGGTTTGACAGACAGGAATCGTAGCTGGAAATTTTATATTCTAAAATATCTTGGCTGAACTCAAGTTGTAAAAATCATCCCTCCTGCATGTGCTACCATGTGACCTGAACTGTTGTTGTGCTCACAGCGTTGCCAAAACATAACCTATCCGAGAGCAGACAATTCAAAACACTCTCCTTCATTAACTACCACTGGAGCATTCATATAACCCTGAACACAACCGAACCCTTTTAGACGGCGGTGTTGTCTGTGTTGGGAGCCTAGTGTTGTTTATTCTCAGCTAGAGGATATTAGGAGGATGCTTGGACAATGGACTCTCAGTTTCACTTCCAACAATATTACTTCTCTGGACACTTAGTGAAATCAACTCTGTTAGCCACATCTGTCTATACTCTTGTTTATCCCCATAAAGATTGTCTTTCCTTTATATCTGGGTCGACCTGAGGAGGACGAGTTCCCCTTATGAGTCTTGGTTCCTCATGCATGGTAAGCTCACCAGCTCTGATCCAGCGGTACTGGCCATCTTCAGATTTACATTAGTGGAGCCCAACTGAGTTGGGGGTCATCCAATCATATTTCAGTGAGAGGTGAATAAGCCCGACCTAAAGTGTGTCACTCGCCTAATTAGGATGTGCCGGCCTTTCTGTTACTGAACCCTTTTCTAAGAGGATTTTTAATTATATGCATGTTTTATTGTTTTTCTGAGGAAGTACTTCTGTTTTCTGTTGTACTGTAGCTGTTTCCCTGCTCGTCTTTCTCTACTTTAAGATTCCACAGATTCCTGTTTGATGTCAGTGCCCCTTTCTCTGCTTGCCCCTGTCTCAGCTTTTCTCTGTCTCATGTTTCTTCAGAATGAAGTGGTGAGGAGAGAAGGCCTTACCAGATCAGCTTGTGAAGTGGACAGCTTATTATTTTTCTCTCTCTGGTACATCTGCAGGACTTTCCCATGGTCGCAGTGGTGTGGATCTCCTTCTTCCTAAAAGCAGCAATAAAACAACCGTCAGCTGTTTCTCTCAAGGATTTATGACAGCGGCTGACAGCCAGATCTTCTCCAGTCCAGCCAGGTTGTCGCTTTGTACTCTCACGACTTACCAGTGAACTGCATTGAGGAACCTTTCTGGACAAGGATTTCCGTTTATTAAACCCCATAAAACTCATTACAAAGCTGTTATCTTTGTTGTAAAGCAAGATAGATCTGCAATAAATCTCCAAATCCTCAGATCTTGCCCAGAACAACAAAGCAATTGAGAAGCCCAAGCACGTGCGTTTCATTCTGGGGGGTAATTTTTGGGATGGCCAGCAATATAAAGGTCTTGTCAATGATGCTAATGCTCCTAACAATGAATGAAAGGCAATAGTCACCAGTCAACATTATTCAAATGTTATGATGCTAATTGGTGGAAACTACATTTTATTTATTTTCAGCAACATTCGAATGTATGGTTGAAGTTTAAGGCTTCATTATATTCTAATTAATTATAAACATGATAATGATAGATATGAATTCATGAATCTATTTATAATAGCTGTTAATTGTTACTGATGTGGTTTCTATTCATTTGCTGTTATTGAATGTGCATAGTGGTATCTCAAAACCTCCTTTTCAGGAAATACATTTTTCTGGCCATTTATATGAAAGACCTTTGAAATGGTAACTTTACTGAATAAGGGAAGAAGGAAGAAGGCTAAGATTAGATTCAGTTTAGACCTCTATAAATCCACAAATCAGAACTGGATTTAAACAGAAAGAATTCTTAATCATTCATTCATGGGGCAGCTGGTGGCCTGGTGGTTAGGGATCTTCCCGTGTGACCGGAAGTTGTTGTTGTTGATTTCTAGGACCACCAATGGCACCACTGAGGAACCCTTGAGAAAAGTATCATCCCTACACACTGCTAGTGTTGTCCACTGCCCACTGCTTCACTTGGTGGATGGATTACATACAGAGGACGAATTTCACACTGTGTGTTGTACAGTCTTACCACTTATCCCAACCTCGTCCAGTGGGGATGCTGGATGGTGGAGACCCACCCTGGACAGACTGGCAGTCCACAACAGGATGGACACACAGAAGGGCCAATCACACCTAGGGCCAATCTATCATCTCCCATTCTACTAATATCTTTCTGATGTGAGATGGAACCAGAGCAATAAACCACCCAGACACAGGGAGAACATGCACACAGAAAGGAACAACCTTTTTGTTGTGAGAAACCATCAAGCTGCCCCAACTCTGAATTAGATGGAAACAAGTGTTTATTTTGCAAATGTTTTTTGCACCGTTTAATTGGTACATCACTAACTACAGCAGAAAAGTTAGACCTGAATAATTCTTGTACCTTTCAGCTGTTGTAGGAACATGCTGAGCTACAGAGTACACAGAGTATAGGACTCTCACAGCCAGCAATGACGAGGCTAGAAGCAACACACAAAGGGACATTATCCCAGGGACACAATGTGAGACAAATATGTAAAACAATACCATCATTACCAGATGGTGAATGATGTCTGAGTGTTTCACTCAACAAGGTAGCACTAATCAAACAAACCCTGATAGTATTTCAAAGAAATGGCACAATTCCAAACAATTGTGGATCGTTTCTTTTTGTCAATTTCTCCTTTACTACCCACATGATATTAAAAACGAATTTTTATGTAAATGATAAACCTATACAGTGAAGTTCTTTATCAAACTGCATCATTCGGTCATGGGTGGTCTTATGTTTTAGCGCTCACAGACAGTTCTGCCTGGTCTAAATGCTTGTGGCCTGCTATCTAATACCAAACTGGGAATGAGACTGGTGTACACTTGGATCTTATATGATCAGTTGTATATCATATTAACACACTAGAGGGATAAAGGTGAATCATTTGGATATTTTATCAAAAAAAAAGTCCAAACTGTTCATCATAGGGACAAACTAACTTATTGCACATATATTGCCACAGACTGCAATATACCTTCCATTATATTTAGAGCCAATTCTTGCATGTCATATCTGGATCATGTCCAGATAAGATTTATCTATATATTCATACTTGGCTGTCCCATGATTGGAAAGCAATTCTATGAGGTCAATACGTATGAAGTCTCTAAACAGGCTCAAAGTGTGAGTAGGTTCCTTGATATGATGTGGTTAAAGATTGTTCTGACCCAGATTGTTTATGGGGTGGATCAGGTGAATGTCATGTTGATTCACTGAAATTACCTCCACAAAACATGTGAATGCTGGTTCAAACTGCAGCCTTTTGAATTCAGGGTTCCCAGAGTCAGTCCTGAGGAACCTGTTAAATAATGGATGAGCTCCTCTTTGTTTCAGAAAAGAAAAATTGATCTGTACAGTCCAGGAGATCAAGCTTTGGAAAGTATTGGTTTGTGACGGGGACACATATCAGCTCTTTATAACTAAGATATTTAACTAAGACTGTTTAATGGAAGTTTAGTACAATGGCTCTTAACCCAGTCTTCAAGGACCCAAACCTCTTCACATCTTTGTTCAGTCCAACAAAAGCATGGACCTTTGATGGAGGTTCCTGAGAGCTGGTTTGAGAACCACTGCTTCAGTAGATCTGAGTGTTGCCCACTTACCCCATGGTGATGAGGCTCGCTGTTTTTGCGTGTGATAATTGAGAAGATGGTCTCCATCACGTAAAAGTAGTAGATTCCTCCCAGAACCACCAAAAGCTTGAAGGTGTAGGTTGAGTTTTCCCCCGAATGGTCGTGTCCATCACTCGTTCCCTCTCCATGCACATGGAGGCCCAAGAACTACACACACACACACACACACACACACAAAACAGAACAGCACAAGCCCATCAAATCATAACCCTGATGACACTATTAACTCCAACCAAAACTCTGTGCTCTCCCCAGATTCCCCCGAAAAAGCAATTCCAGCCTTTGGTTCAATTAGAGCCTGCTGCCTTTTCGCCCGTTAATCCTGTTACTTCCCACTCAGGCTGTTGACATTGTGTGACAGGGTGCCTGTTATGCTGCTATGACAAGCGTCAGAACGGATGAAGTGGCGGAGGTGTTACTGCAATGAGCGCCAGCCCAGGGGAAATAAGCGGTAGGAGGTCTCGTGTGGGCCCGTGACTGATTCTCCCACGTTCCACAACAAAATGGGCCGGTGTAATGAGCTTCTACTGGTTTACCCCTAGTAACAGCGAGGCCTCTGAGTAGGATGCCGTGAGTCGGTGGTAAGAAAGGAGCTTAGGCTGTAACTATGGGTGTATTTAGAGGACAAGGCTTCAATCCCAAACGGCATGCCTGAATGCCTCCTCTCATACTTTTGTTCAGCTCCTTCTTCCAAAACGTCTAATCCACACCATGTTTGTGTTTTGAAGAAGAGGAGATATTTTATATTGTTTTCAATTTGATGGAAAGTAATGGTTGTGTGAACAGTCATTCAGTTTACATATTTGCTACTTTTTCATCAAAAAGCCAGACCAGAATGCAAATTGAATGTAAAGGCAAATTCATAATGTATGCAGTTTGTCAGCATTTATCAGCATTTATTTTATAGGTGATTAATTTCTTTTGAATAAGTGTTTTATTCTGTATACATTTGTATTATTTTATATCCTGAGTTTCTGAGCTAGAGAGTTTCTCTACAGGGAATCTGTTGATATGATAATGTCTTGGAAGTCAAAATATGTTCTAATGTTTATCTGTTAACTCCCTGTCTTTCGCAAAACTCTCGAATGCCATTTCTCTAGGTAAACAGGAGATTTTGGGTTACTATGGAGATTTGGGGTCGTCCAAGAAGTGACGTACTGCTCAGTCTGCATGAGTGACAATAAGTTTGTCCAATGGACTTTTTACACCTCCTGATGGGTCGTCTTCTAGAGATTACGTAGGACAGAGTATAAGATATGATGTTCTGTGTGAAGAATTCGGAACAGGTCAGGACGGGGAGACAGATTGTTTGTTTTTTATCCTGCCCACATCTGCAGATGTACAAATAAATCTTTCTCATGATTCAATTTGAGCAAAAAGGACTCTGTTGGTTCATTTCGAGGCTCTGCACCCACAAGGGTAATTTGTGAGCCCCGACACAGTTATTCATAGTAATGCATGATTACATATAAGAGTGAAGTATGACCTGAATGTAAAATAAAACAATAACAAGTACTTCTAATGGCTAAGCTACAATTTTTTGTGGTTTAGTATAGTTGTAACACCTATCTATAGACTGGAAGGACCCATACAAAATACTATTTGCTCAACAGAGTGATGAGAAAATAACTTAGTTGAGAAAGACTGACATATAGCAACAGATCAGCTGTAACTGTACATATCATCGCTGTCTGGCTGAAACCTCATATGTCCGAAAGCCTATTTTTCAGGAAACTCAAAAAACTCTGTATATTCTAAATCAGGGGTATTCAATTAAAAGTCACCGAAGTCCAGTTATTACACTTTGTCCCAGTAGAAGGTCCGAACTGAAGTCCATCTTGTGTCTTATAGCCTTCCCCTATGTCCACATTTTCATATAGTTTATTCAAAATGTATTGTTCATTTCCAATGCAGAAAATGAACTGAGGGCACAACTAATTCTTTTACCACAAATAGAAGAGTCCCAGGCAAATACATTTAAGTTAAAAAGCACATTATCAATCAAAACGTGTTGTCAACTATTTGTTTTTCTTCCTCGGGTCGGTCGGGTTTTGGGTAAATGTGACACATTATAATGCAAACAGTCCCTTATAACTGAGGAAATTCCCCAAGCTGCCACCCGCTGTCAATAGCCACGACCGTCCAAAAATTGTTCCATGAAAATTTCTCAATCTCGTGAATTAACCAGACTGGTCACGGGTCCGGAAAGAACATTCACTCGGTCCGGATCCGGACTGCGGTCCGCCATTTGGTGATGCCTGTTCTAAATAAATGAATACATCTTCATTGGTATAAATATTTTCAACACTTTTGATTGGTTATTAATTTTTACATTTTTCAGACCCACTTGGAGATTGACCAATAGAATCATTCTATGAAAAGGCCAACAAAGATTTTTTGTAAAATAAAACAACAAAGACCAAAAGTGGAGTTAAGAGGTTTCCGCCAGACAGCGATGACATGTTGTACCCACAGGTAGCGGCGGTGTGTGAATCTGAACAGATGGATGCACTTGTCTATGTTATGTTGGATGCATTGCTCTCTCACCGTGGGCAGGAGATGCAGCAGCGCGTCGCCAGTCAAAGAGCCGACAGCCAGGCTGATACAGAACTGGATGGAGAGCTGGAAGAGGCCACTGCAGGACGTACACAGCAGCATCACAATCCCAAACATGGCCAACAGGCAGATCACTGTGTTGGCCAGGGTGGCGTACAAATAGCCTGCAGAGGAGGGGGCGGGGGGAGAGAAAGATAGGAGAAACAGAGGAATAATTATAATTAAACTCTTCTGTTTGATTCATATTTATAATTGTGTTGTAGAACAAAAAAAAGGACATTATTTAAGAGACCCACATTGTGCAAAACTGAATTGTGCTCGCTTTAGTTTGACATAGTATATATGTAAAGTCACAAGCAGAAATACATTTTAAAACATTCTGCAGTCACTTGGCCCCGTCTGTTCACACTGCACTGTCTGGACGGTTGTTTGATTGACACCCCTTAAAAAGCCAGCCAGAGCTGAAGTCATTTACATGTATCAAGTTTAAATGCAACAAAAAAGCCTGAGGAATATACAGAGGTTAGAAAATGATCAATGATCACGCAGTTAAAACAAGAAATGTGGGAGATGGGTCCTTTGAGATGACACCACATAGTTAGTGTATGTTAGTGTATGTGTGTGTATGTGTGTGTGAGTGTGTGTCTGTAACCGTAATAAAGTACTTACATGTAGATACAAGGTAGTTGACCTAGTGAATTGGCTCATTGTTTATAATATACATTTTATGTAAATCAGTTAAATGACAAATTATGTCAACATGCCACATGAACACCATGGCCAAACTGTGCAAAAAGTCCTTATAGGTATAGGGACTCACGCTCTGTGGTGCTGAGTGTTTCGACAGGGGGATCTGTGGGGGGGCTGGTCCCAGTGCAGGCTTTGCTGAGGAGTTGCTGGATCAGGGCGGGGCTCAGCTGGGTGAACTGGTCTCTGCTGAGTCCTGAGCTGTTCATCTGGAAGATCCTCAGCAGCTCTTGGGCACTGTAACAAGTCTGAGGACAAAAAGGCAATAAATAGAATTTTGAGAAATAAAGAGGTTTGGAAACACTTTTACTGGCCACGGCCTTGCTGGGTCTGCAGTCACAGATCTTGTGCTGATGCATCATTTTTGATACTGATCCTCAACAACGGTTGAATTGTTGTTCGGATGCATTGTAAAAATATAGGGGTCAACGTATTCAGAATTTAAACTGAGATTCTTAAAATAGAGATCCTACACACCAGTCAGCCTAAATGCTAAAACAACATAAATAATCTATCAAATGCTTAGTTATCCATCATAGTTCAGTCTTTGATATAAAAAAGGTATAAATGTACAGAAACATACTATCTATATGTAGTATTTTTCACATATATGTAATTTAATGTCAAAATGTAATGTGGTGCGACTAATAATAACAAGAACTATATTCAATTCCAAATAAAATATCTCATTCCGTAGCTGAAATATTAAAACCTGATTCAATATGCTTAACAGTAAATATTTTTTATCAGTTTTCTGTATTGTACAACAAAAATGAATCGTTAACTACATTTAAGTTGGTGACTGTGATATTATAGAGCTAATATAAGAGACCATAACTGCAAACACTTGTTTCTAAACACTTGATATTACTGACAACTTGTAAAAAAAATATTAAGTATGTTAAAAAATGTATTCATTTTAAGATAAATGTTGGTCACACCACATTTTTTTATGCCTCTGGCTATAGTATGTCATTGACCCATATATGTTTGTGTGTGTATGTGTGTG
>JBBMFX010000134.1:2548934-2560170 GCA_037832545.1 Rhabdalestes septentrionalis | reverse complement strand
TTGTAGAGGGAAACACACACACACACACACACACAAACACACACACACACACACACACACACACACACACACACACATACAGCACAAACCTAGACTGCAAGAAAGTATGCACTCTAGTGGAAAAGCTGGTTATCTGTTTGAGTTAACAGAACAAATCAGGCCCTCCTAACCCCTGGACTGCCGGGGGCGCACACCGTTTATGTCCAGAGAGTGCAAAAAAAAGTGACCAGCACAAGCACAGCCACAGAAACATTTTCTGATTTTCACCCATTTGCAGTGATTGCTACATTAAAGCATTTCCATATATACCTGTCACACGTGTAAGGACTCGAGTCTCCATCTTTGTGCCTTGTTTTTCTTTGCAGTGTCTTGCCTGTGTAATGATGAAACACCTTGCCTTTTAACCCCACTTGCTAGATGAAAATACTCTGATTGTTCGTCCTTCACTTCCAGTGAGATAAACAAATGCCAAAAAAACCCAACCCAGGCAATCAAAGACTAATAGCTGCGTTCTAATAGGATTTCAGTGTGTTTCATTATGAATATGTGAACCTCCCGGGTGCATTCCAGAACAAATGAAATGCAAATAGCATTTTGAAGACAACCAAGAAGGGCTCCATTTCTACAGGGAAAACAAAAACAAAAACAAACCAACAAACTAACCTGTATGCCCAGCCCCCACTGATGATCTTTACTGGGGAGGAAAGCTGTGTTGACCTGTGTGCTCTGTAAATCACGCAGATGAGTGCTGCACTCTAGTAGAACATAAATACCCTCATTCTGGCCACTTTGTAAGAAACAGCTCTCATGTATGTACGCCAGCTTTTACTCTAAAAAGGTGAGATGTGTGAGTTTAATGAACTTCCACATGAATCCTCAGATAAACCCTTAAACTGGTGAAGAGCCCTTAAACCTTAGAATATGAGCTGCACGTATCCATACTGGAAGCACAACAAACGGTAAATTGTTTTCATACTGCAAAAGACTTCCTTATATGGCAGTTTGTCATGATGCTCGAGGTGTCAGACATACTGAGCTGTTTGTTGTTCCTGTGTCACGTAGAACCAAAGGTAATGTAATTTAAAGGGCATATTATGCAAGACTCACTTAAAAAAACTCACTTTAAAAAACAAACACAGTTATAATAGGTCTATGGGCTACAAAACATGTTCATATAGTTCTTTGCACAAAATCACTCACCTAAAGAGACTCACCAGTTTTATTCTTCACAGTTTCGATCTCTTTCAAAATGATCCATTTCAGGGCTCTGTTCCTTTTATGCAAATAAGCTGTTGCTGGCAATGCCCCACCCATCCCATGTTTACAAAACAAAACAAACAAGCTAGTTAATACTTAACTGCAATGGAAAAACAAAAGACATTATCTTAAAGTACTTGCATATCTCTCATCTGGTGACTTGTCGTGGACAGTAGGTTCAGATCCCCCCACGACACTAAAGCTCCTTGTTCTAATTTTTTGTTCCACCTCAAATACTAAAGGTGGAACTTTTTTTAAGGTGGAATGAAACAGATTGATGCTGGGACATGGCCACTTAAAATGGAATAGAGCCACCGGGTACTTCAGTTTTCTTTGTCTGAGAGAAAGAGGAGGGATTTTTGTAGTTCGTTTTAGTCAACAACACAACACTTCATGTGTGACTTGAAGTGGTCGAAATGAAATGACAAATCTTTAACTAATACAGAGGGTGGGGTCTCAACCAGTGAGGAAGGGGTTATATAAAACAAGATCTTGGAAGCTGGGAGAACTCTCAGGAAAACCCGCAGAGGTAGGGGGTCCCGAGAGCGTCCGAAGAAGAGTCAGCTCATGCTGCAGGACAGATTGAAGAGGAGAGAAAAAATGCCTCATGACAGCACAAAGGACATCACAGCCAAGAGAGCACATGATCGCAATGAGCGACCTGCCATTCGCCTTAGTGTAGTATATAGAAGTATCGGATCTGGACTCGGTATCGGCAGATACTCAAAATCAAATGACTCAGACTTGGACTCAAGGGCAAAAAAAATGATCGGGACATCCCTATTTATAAACATGATTTTATAGGGAAATGTGGCATCACTCTACGAAATATTTTTCCATAAGTGGGCAATTTCTGATCACAGAGCCCCTTTAGCCTGGATTATTTTGGGTAGTAGACCACTCTCCTCCTAGCAGTGAAGAAAATCAACAAATGTAATTTGACTCTGAAACTTTATCATTTGACTGTATGTCAAGACCCCACATGGTAAGTGGTGATCTCAAAGTGACCAGTGAGTGGAAGAATAGCATAAGGGTTTGTAATAAAATGGCCATCGAGCGTATTTTGAACTGAAGTAGACAAAATATCATGCTCAAATTTATTAGTCTGTTCTGCCTGTGGTAAACAAGCACAAATGTTTGGAGTGAACTGTGAGGAGGGGTCAGACCTGGGCCATTTCTTTTTATTGTGTCGGTGAAACAAAACTGGATGGTGACATGTCTTTATTATCGCAGAGTGTGCATGCTGGTGTGTGTTGCAGGGGTGTGCTTTGTGCGTGGTGCAGAAGTGGCACCAGGCTGGCTGTGTGGACTCCAGCCTGCTCAGACTGGGGTGATTAATCTGGGTCTGTCATGTCCCTGCAGATGTTTACATAGTGATATTTGGGGTGCATATGTCTAATGGAGCCCTCCACCCCCGTCTGCGAGTCGCACATGCACATAGACACCCAGCCAACATTACCTGAGCCATCTGGAGTATGGAGAGAGGGGGTTCGGCCCACATGCATACGCCCACGCATGTGCTCCCACATGCACCCACCCACATGTGCACACACATGCACACACACACACACACACTCACACACATACATAAACACAAAAGAGTGCCAGCGCCGACCAACAACTATGTCTGTAATTTGACCAGTGCCTCACTTTGCCTTCAAACCAGTTTCAGTTGTGTAGCCTCGTTGAAAAAAAACATGAGGTGTGATCAGACACATACCACCCGCTTCCCACAGCACTATAGTCTCCATCGCTTATTTATTTATTTACTGCAAACAAAGCTTTTTTTGAAATGCTTCCATAGCAGCATCGGTCTGCTTTACAGACTTATGTTGTGTGGTTTAAGCTTTCTACTGATTACGAACATGTGCATTAATGTGATGCTGGTGTGTTTTCTAGCCATTTCCTTCTCTCTCAGTGATGCAAGCTGCATAAGTGTTTGGAGCTCCCCCTTGTGGTGAGTTCTTGGCCTGCTAAACATGAAAGAAAGAGTCAGGTCAAATCACGTCAAGTTTAGATATGTTGCATATTTTAATAAATAAAATGTCATTCAAGGTGCTTTACAGGAATAGAATATAAAATAAAAAGTACAGATTCAGAGATTAAAGAATACACTGATAAAAGAAAAATGAAAGTGCAATAGAAGAGTGGATATTTAAAATAATGGAGTTTGTAACTGGTAAAAATCAGATACTAATGGTCAATTTGTTCCCAAATAACCTTGATTACCCTTTCACCCTCTGCTATTTTCGCCACTAGCTTGCTGGTTATAAGAGATCAACCACAGTTATAAGATTCAACCATATCAGACATATATTTAGAGTGAGTGAAAGAGTCACAGTCCAAGATATGATCCACATCTACAATCAAAAATCAAAACAGCTATTGCTAAGTCCATACTGTCATGTGAACATTGTATTCCACAAGTTTCCAGCTGTGGTCCTGATCTCATTCGATCAATCAAGGGATATTTGCTGTTTGCTGTTTGCTTCTTTAGTTTGACAATGGAACTCTGAACCCAATGTAGACACCACATTCTGTTATATTAGATAAGCTTTATGCAATAGAAATAAATGTTAAAACAAGTGTGACATGATGAAGACATGCAGTTTGTACAGTGATACTTGGTTAATTAGCTACATTACGCCTGTTTCTCACATTTTTTGAGCAACATGGAATATTCCTCTTTTGGCCTCCTTTGTCCTGATGCAAGAAGTGGCTGTCTGATTTCCATTAGACTTCCTTTGTTTATTTGAATATGTAAAGAAAATAATACATTATAAATGGTGACCAACTCACTGTACTGCACTCTGAACGGCCTGGTGCCACTGGATCCATGTTTTTCACAGGCTAGGGCTTTTAGAAGCCTGGGTTGTTTACAACAAGCAGGGAAATGATCGAATATAATGAAACAGAAAACCAAACAAAAAACTTTTAAAAGAGCAAATTCTTTAATCAATGACCATTATTCAACAAAATACTAGTGACACATTTCCTGCTTACACATGTTTCTCTCTGCTCGGCTTGAAACAATTGCACAATCAGTACGCTGTCAGAAAACTGTTGAGGGAAAACAAATATGCTATGCTGTTTAATAAATTATATTTTTATTGAGCAACTTAGCTGATGAGATTAATTATCCATTCGGAGAGGATGCCTATAGAACTCGCTTGCCGTATCGTTCGGTGCAGTACGTATCCAAACTGTTATGGATCTGCCGAAAAGGCTGGAGTGGCCATGCTCAGCATGCAGCCCCACTACAGTAGGCATAAACTCTGCATCCAAATCACTGATTAAAGCATGCAAACTGACTCTGGAGGCTTGTGTATGTGATATGGCAGAACACAACAGCATGCTACACACACACGCACACACACACACACACACACACACACTCACTCACTCACTCACTCACACATCTAAACAAACACAGGCACAAGCACATGGACCCCTTATGCAGGCCTGAAGGCAAGACAGTGCAGGAGAAAACCCATGAACACAAAGGAGACAAACTGAAACACCGTGCATGCTGTGTATAATCACTTTCATATAGCCAGTGGCGTATAGGATGCAGTTTCTATTCTACAGTGCAGAAAACTGAGCAGAGCACCAGCACATGTCCATCAAACCTTTTCCAAGCAAGAATAAATCAACTATGCAGCCATGAGTCTCGCTCTTGAAAAGAAACTTTTTAATTTACTCTCAAAGCTGTTCTTGGCTTGGATGCAAACAGAAGCTTTACATTATGTGGATGTTCTTTCAGTGGTAAAAATGTTCCACATGCTCACAAAGACTCGAAAACTGGGAGTTGCTTTTACGGAACCAAAAATGGTTCTTTGTTTGAGCTGCTCCAAAGAACTATTTTTGGCACCTTTATTTTTAAGGCAGGAGCAGATCATCAAAGTCAGAAGAAAACCAAGGACTGATAAAAACGCTCCATTCTGTTGCATTAGCTTCCAATATCATTTGCAGATATTCATATTAGAACAAGTTGAATCTTTTGGAAACACATGAATTTGTCCTCACACTAATAGTTATATTATAAAATATATAACACTGCAGATCTAACTGCAGTTATAAAATTCCACCATATCAGAGATGTTTTTAGAGTGAGTGAAAGTGTTACAGTACAAGATATGATCCACATCGAAAATCAGAACAGCTATTTCTGTATCCATATAGCCAACAAAACTGAGAACTGATAAAAATGCAACATTCTGTTTGCATTAGCTTCCATTATCATTAGAATTTTAGAAAAAGTTGCTTCTTTTGGACAAACGTGTTTTGGTCCTCACACTGATGATGTTATATTATATAATATGCAGTTCATATTCGCTGTTAGATGTTAGTTTTTGAGCTTCTTCAATTGATCTTCTGACAGACTGCAGCCAGCACTGTGTGCGTGTAACAGGTCTCATTATCTGTAGATGTTAATGGGAGGATATGTGCTGAGTCAGTGCACCAGCCTCAGATTTCAGTCTAGGTCTAATAAGAGAAAGATTGCACAGCAGTGCAATCAAAGCTCTGTCCCTAGATGAGAGGTGGGGGGAGAGAAGGAAGAAAGGAAAGAAAGGAGGCGAGAGTGTGGAGAAAGATGGAGGGCATGACAGTGAAGGCAGAAGCAAAAAAAGAGGAGGGAAAGGTAAAGAGAGAGAGAGTGGATGGTGGAGGACAAGGACAAGAGAAAGACAAAAGAAGGGACTTGAAAGTGAGGGAGAGGAGAGAGTTAAAAAGAAAGAAATTACAAAAGAAAGGAAATGAGAGGATTTAAAATGGGACGAGAAACTGGCTGAGAGGCAATACAGAGTGGGAAGAAAGAAGGAAAAGAGAGAAGTCAGAGAAGAGAGAGAGGACATGAAGAGGGAAATGAAGGAAGGAAAAGAACAGAGAAGAGAGAGAGAGAACAGGAGTAGGGAGAGAGAACAACAGAGAACGAAAGAAAGCAGAAAGAGAGAAAAGGGGCAGGAGTTAAAGGGGAATGTGTTGATGAAGAAGGGATGATATGGGAAAACAATAGAAAAAGATAAGGCAGTGAGGGGAGATGGAGAGGAGAGGGGACAGAGGAGAAAAAGAATGAATATGACAGAGATAGAACTGTTGAGGTGAAGTAAGGTGGAAAGAGTGAAAAGGGAGAGGGACAGAGAGAAAGAGAGGGAAAGAGAGAGTAAAAGTGAGGGGTTATTTGTGTGGAGGACCACAAATGCCTCCATTGCTCTGTATCTGATGTCAGTCTCTTGACGCTGATAGACCCTGCGTCTCCCATTTAGAGGATAATGAGATTGCTCTCACTGCACAAACCTGTGCAGACTACAGAACAGCCACCAATCGCAGTCTGCACCTGTCCTCTCTCACACGGAGTGTAGGTCTCACTCGTCAGCGTCCAGCTAAATATCTCGCCCCCCCACACACCTCCAATACTCCAGACACTCAGACACACACAACTGATGCTCAGTACAAAGGCAATTCTGCTCATAAAGGAGCTGAGAGCCGAAATAATACGGGGAGAAGTGAGCGAGGGGTGGAGGAGTGGCGCATCCGATTGGCCGAGCATGCGGCGGGTCTTAATAGAATTCCACATGGTGTCTTCCTCAGGTGGTAAAGGCTGCAATAAGACTGGAAGGATAAGCGCTGACTAATTGAAAAGAGCCCAGCAGAGAGAGATCTGATACAGGGCCACTCCTCTGAGCCCTCGGCAGACGTCTCTGATCCCACATACGAACACACACGCGTAGGGGAGCTTAGACAGTCGCTCCCACGCACCGAGTGTACCGAGCACAGTTCACAGCCCTCCTTCACACTGTGCATGTGTGTTTGCATTCAGAGGCGGGTGAGGCATGACTGTGGCTGCTGGCTGCCAAATAAAACACACAGCAGACTGCTGAGGCTGTCTGGAAGACATGGGTTTCATATGCATGTAAAACTGACTGAACTAGCCTGTAAATTCTTCATACCATGCATCTGTTCTTTAAATTCTGTCCTTAATGACCTTGTAACATGCAGCACAGCAGTTATTGCTTTAATTCTGTCCTTGACTCCCTGTCCGATACTGTCTCTGCCCTCCCTTCATAATCACTCCTTTTGATTGTTGTTTTGTTTTCATTTCCACCTGGTACTCTCCTTTTTTAGGTGACAATGTTAAGCATTAAAACCACTTGCCAACTATAGTAGGTCTCCTTGTGCCATAAAAAGAACTTGTCAAGGCTTTGTCTCCTCTAGATCTCTGAAGGTGTGCCGTGTGCATCTGGCACCATGATGTTAGATCTTTTAAGTCCTGTAAGTTGAGAAATGGTGTGTGTCCACTGACCTGACTAGTCTGTCCACTTCCAACAGATATCTGGGGAACCTAGAGGCCAAGTCAACACCACAACCATTTTATAATGTCCCTCAAACCATTCCTGTAATATTTCTGCAATGTTGCAAGGCACGTTATCCGGCTGGTAGGTCTCTTAGGTCAGCAGAAGTGGTGAGCTATTGATGCCTATATCAGAAGCTAAACAGGGTGAAATGGCTCCTCTTGGAAATCAGTCTTTAAAAAGAAACTAAATCTGCCTTCACGTAATCAGTTGGCTCCATGTACATCTCTGTAATGCTTGCACATATCTGCACTTTATCTGCTCCCACTACTTTCATCTTTAATCTACTACATAGAACTTGTATAGTAATGAAGTTAAATGAGTAATACAAGGGGTATTTTGTCTATAAACTACTATTGCTTTTACAATTTACTCTTTATATAATAGAAAGAAACAGTTTTAAATGGATTATATCTTCATTCTCTGTGTTTTTTGCTGTTTTTTAACACAGCTTTATAACTATACCGCT
Source organism: Rhabdalestes septentrionalis (assembly GCA_037832545.1). Taxonomy (NCBI): domain Eukaryota; kingdom Metazoa; phylum Chordata; class Actinopteri; order Characiformes; family Alestidae; genus Rhabdalestes; species Rhabdalestes septentrionalis. The sequence goes on along the minus strand of JBBMFX010000134.1, from coordinate 2,552,091 downwards.
TTACAACCTGGGTTTGTAAAATCTTAATTTTGAATTTCTTATTATTTTACTCTTCATTATGTCTCTGTTAAGCATGTTAAATGTCCTCAGTGTTGAAGATGCCTGATTTCATTAAATGAAAAATGTTGCATATTTTCTGTTGTTGTGTAGAATTGGGTGACATGATAATCTGACTGAGCCAGCTGCATCCTCTCCTTTTCTGTACAATTCTGAGCCATTATTTGTAATTTTTTGTACAGTTTCTTCGATTTCACTTTGTGTTGCCTGGTTTTCTGCCCAATGTCTGTTCCTGGACTACTATCATAGATGTATTTCGGATTATCCTGGACCCTGGTAGAAAATGTATGTGTTTGCCCTTCAGATAATAAATGCTGGTTCTCATGTCCTCCATCATGCTCTCCTTTAATAGGATCTCTCTGTTTTTCTGAATGACTTACAGCTTTCCTGCACATTCTGGCGATCGGCATACGCATTGTTGTAAAAGCCCAGGTTTGTGCAAGCTAAACAAGCGGGCACACAGGTGCGCACACAAACAGCCCCGAGCTTGGGGAGGAGCCAGGGGCAAGGTGCCATCCCCGTGTCTGGGAGACAGAGAGACAGGTGACAACGGAAGCACCAGAGAGGGAGCGGGGAACGCAGCCAGCCAGGGCGGTCTGGAGGGGGTTGGGATGGAGGGTGTCGGTGGGGGTGCTGGTTCTTTTTTTTTTTCTGTGGCGCAATAAAAATGCTAATCTGCCCCATTCCCCTGTTGATAGGCACTATGGAAAACAGGTTAGAGTTCCTCGCTCCACACGTGTAGCCCCAATTTACCAGTTGGCCTTTTCTTTAGCCTAATCTCTTTAGGTGTCCTTCATTAAAAGCCAGTGGCCTGGATGCTTTCACACTTCTGCTGCTCCGCTAATGGCAGCGAGCGGCTCCGCCAGCCCGCCCTGATCTAATGATTCTGTGTCCACATCTGAGTCGGCACCGGCCCAATTAAAGGTCAAGCGCCGGAGCAGATTTGGAGCTGCCGTCAGATCCTGCCGAGGGCTCGTTCTAATGGCTGCCTCTTACTGGCGCTAAGCTGCATGTGCTGGTGCGCATGGGGTCTTTAGTGGGCTTTGATTCTGCATAAAAAGCTTCTGGATCTCATTTCCTTAGCCTGCTTTGATTCCCGGATCACGCTGAAGGCTCTGACGTTCCGCAGACATCAAGAATCCCTTGCCTTTTCATTGTCCACCCTTTCTGCAGTGTGTCTAAGCATAACCGAGCTCCAGCAACAAGCAATAGAGTGCAATTAGCCAGGTGATGGCTCCATAAGAAGAGGGCTGGCAGACCTGTCTACGCTCGGCGAGCCAAAGCAGCTTCGTCTGCCCAGCCTGCCTGGCTTTGCTTTCCTAATCACCTCTGCTCTCTCTCTCACCGAAGAACCAAGAAAAGGCAGAGAAGAAAGGAATGGGAGCTGAGTGGGGGGGTTGGGGGAAGCAAACGGGAGCAAATGAAAATCAAACAGGAATCTGCATAATGTCGCCTTTGTCCCCATTTTGGCCTCTTTAACTTTCACATTAAATTAGCTTCAGGGAGTGTGCTGGGTGAGATACGGGACACCCGCCCCCCCCCATCCCCCAGCCAGGCGAAGGGGTCGGGTCGGTGAGGTCCGCTCCCCTGAGACTGGTTATGACAAATAAGATTAATGTCTCTCAAGTCAGGAGAGGCACGCAGATTAGGATGATAGGTGATTTTCTCAAGAGAAGCCCCACATGTGAGCACATGCATGTATTCTATAGAGGGTGGAGGGTGAGGGGGAGCTTTTTTTTAAGAGGGGGGGTGCAGCCTCCTGCTAGGCCTAGTTCTAATGACCAGTGGAGCATTGGGGGGTCAGGCGGCCAAGGGTCAGGGGGGCTCTGGAGGGGGTTCCCTATCTTCTGGAGCAGTGGAGCAGAGGATCAGGCAGACCCCTCACAGACCTTCCATGTAACACGTTGTATGTAGCAGCATCAAGTTTTTTGGGGGGTTTTATCAGCCGGGAAAAATCCTGCCATCTTCACCTGTTATTTTCTCAGTTTGATACACGGTGTCACATTAGCCAATCATTGACAATCACCCTTTGTATAGTGGTACCCAAAAATAGTAAACAGCATAATACAGCAGCGTAATACAGCATGCTTATTCAGTCCCGATTAAAATTCATTCTCATTTGCAGCTCCAGAATGGTATAATCCAGCACACTGCTGAGGTCAACTCCGCTACTTTCATCCCTGCGAACGTGGTAACTAATAAGTAGTGCAAAGAGACTGCAGAGATGTGATTTGTGCAGGCCTGCAGATCTCCCAGGGTCATCTGCATCACGTCTAATCCCACTCTGTTTCAGCAAATGCATCTGCATACATAGGCTGAGGTGTTATCCAAAACACAGGCTTCAGCAAAAACGTGGCTATATGTTATAATGCCCCTTCAGGAAGTGAGACAATTTTGGTGGCCTCTATCATATTTGATGATCCTCCTGATCCCTGTACCATGAGGGCCAGCTGACAAAGCTCCTCTGCCTGTTTTCCTATACTCAGGCAATATGTCTTGGTGATGAAGTGTATCTTCCGATGGCCGAAGATTAGAACAAAGAATTGCTGGCTTGGAGAAAGTTTGAGAGTGTCCCTGTGTGAAGGTAAGTGCAAAATTGCCAGTGCAGTTTCCCCATAATAGTGTTTTTGTTTTTTTTACTAATGTTGTAACTGAATTTTGTACTTTCTTTTGTAATTCATTATTTTTGCCACCCTGTTACCTGCACTGGTGTATAGGAAAGTATTCTCTTTGCCTGGTTATCTGCTAGATTCTTTTGCATTGATCACATTTTTTATTTAAATGGATCTTAATGATCTGAGAATTGCAGCACTCAACAATGAAAGGTCCTCCTACATGTTACCAAACAGAGGCATGCGTTTACGTGCCCCAGTCTTCCAAAATATTGCATTCAATGTGAATTACACACCAGTAGTGTAAATGTTGGAACATGAAAAACAGATTCAATTAAAGAAAGATTAAAGAAGAAAGCACATTAAATAAGATGTGCATGCCCATTGTGCTGCTTTGGCCTATGCTTGTGTTTCAGAGAAAGAGAGAGAGAGAGAGAGAGAGAGAGAGAGAGAGAGAGAGAGAGAGAGAGAGAGAGAGAGAGAGAGAG